>JANTBZ010090320.1:0-40775 GCA_024741255.1 Exechia fusca | reverse complement strand
TTGATACTTTGTTATTTAGATTTTACACAACACGAAACATTTTTTTTAAATATTTTGAGGATGAAAAAAAATCAATTTACCGGGCTCAAAGTTTGATACGACTTCGCGAACCACGTGAATAACACGTTCGAGGCGGCCATTGGTGAAAAATCAGCTAATGTTGCCGCCAAACGCTGCATGTGTTTGCACGTGTTTGACTTGTGGAACCCCTGATGTTTTGATTATTAGTCAGCGTTTGGCAGCAACATAAGATGATTTTGTCACCTATGGCCGCCTCGAACATTTAACGTGTGGGATGTCTACTGTTAATGATAATCCGCAGTGGAGTCAACCGAGCCTTGTCAATAAATCTGGAGTTGATCAACACAATTTCTCGAAAATTATCAGGTCGTATAAAACACCCTTCTATCTTCATAGAAAAAGAGTTTCGGAATGAAGAGATATTTTTGCAAGCCCAGAGAAGACGAGAAAAGTGATCGTTTTCGTGAAGAAAATCTTAATTGATTTTAAAGTTAAAGAAGGTTTTCGATGAGATAATAAGAATATGATGATATTTGGCACACCAATCGAAAAGTACATAACTCCGGCCATTTGAACGGTATTAAACTGTAGTAAAAAGTCGAGTGAAGTTGACAGCAAACAAAATCAATGATTTGCAGCCACGAGGAAGGTAACAGAAACTATAAGAAAGTCAAAAATGGAGGGTATTCCGGAAAGCTTGATACCCTTGTCAAAAACAAATATATTTGTCATGTTAAATGAATAAATAATCATTGAAAGAATTTACTTATATATCCCGTTTTTCAAGATTGCTGCACAGATTCAAAAGTTTTAAAATTATAAAGTTATGCGTTTTTTTCTACCACACTCCGTTCACTCGTACACCTGCACACAGTGGCACGCACGTACACAATTTTGTTGTGTTTTGTCTCGCATCGGATCTATGCTCAGACGCCATGCTCGCCTCACCAGAGCATTTGTCTGTGCCCATGCGAGTCGCTTTCGTGCAACATATTTAAACATGTACTTGGCGGAGTTGAACACGCCCCAAAGTATTTTTCGGTGTTTATTACCGCGATGCCGCAGCTCCGCTTCGCTGCATCGGTGCATAAATTATGCATCGATGTTCAGACTTGTGCGTGTTAAGCATGCGTTTCTGGCTCTTAGAACAAGGTAAAACAAGCATGGACTGAGATGTTTACATCTTCATTTTCCGTGTGTGTTGGCCGCCAATGCTACCTCGGTTCAATGAACTGCACGTCCATCGAACAGCAATAGAGCAGTTGATGTAGATTGTGGAAAGCAAAAGTGTCATCGACGGCCACACGGCGGCTGCATGGCCGCATGGCCATGTGACTCAATAAAACGCACGCACAATTGAGCATGCACGCGATTCGGAATCGAAAGTAAAGCAGTGCAGCGCATCGTGTATCTGCGCGATGCCACCACACACTTGTTATGTGCTTGTGTTGCTCTAGTGCGTTTCAATTTCACTTGCTACAGTCGAAATGCACACACACGCAATGACAACAGCACCACCACCATTCATCTTCACCACCGTCAGCGCGTCACGATGCGATGATGAGTGGGCAATATAATAATGTTGACGTGCGTTACAATTTCGTACAAACGACCGGCCTCATTGTGAGCCGCCGATGGTATCAGACAAATAGTAATATTGTTATTACACCGAGCCGAGCACATATTAATCCATCATCATTACCAACCGTCAGCCGCAGCTTTACAATGAACATACGCGAGTATGTAGGTGAAATTAATATTTTGAAAACGATCCCAACACGCAACTGAACGCGCACGCACAGAGATTTTATTACGGTTTGTAACAATGTTAAGTTGTGCACGTTAACGATATTTATGAGGATGCTTCAAATACGCGTTTGGGTTTATTGCGTTCACGTTTTGCCGTGCCGTGTGTGCAACAATGCTCATCGAGGCCTACAATTCATGCCCGGTTGCACATCATTGCCTGCGGCTTCTCGCCACCATCTGAGATAATCTCAGATAAATCCGACCATTTAGGCACGATAATTCGACAAAACATGCTCCATTAAAAATGGTAATATTCAAATCGCAACACTCACTCGTTGCGGAAGTGCTGCATGGCGAACTGCAGCAGCGAGTATTTCGCCGCACCGCCGGCCATATCGCCGCCGCCGTCGGCCATCATCGTCTCGTCCATCAGCTGCATCATGGCCTCATGATCATCGTGATCGTGCTGCTGCTGATGCACATGCTGCAGCCCGGACTGATGCGACTGATAGGCCATCTGCTGATGGTGCATCATGATCTCATCGTGTTCGCCATGCTGCTGCTGCTGCTGGTGGCGGCTGATGCGTTTGCCGCCACCGCCGCCAGTCTGATGGTTGATCTGCTGCTGATCCGCTGCGGAGCCACGTCCGCCGGCCGATGTGGGCGACATCGACTGCGGATCGTATTCGATGATGTCGTCGTGATGCTGCTGCTGCTGATGTTGCTGCTGGTGGTGGCTGTGATGTTGCATGTGCTGTTGAACATGATGCTGAACATGGTGACCAGCTGACTGATGCCCGCCATGACCGTTGGACCCATGATTCATCTGCTGATGCTGCTGCAGTTTCTCCGCCGGATGACGTTGGCCTTTCTCCAGGCCAGCAGCGGAGTTCGGAGACACGGCGGCGCTGACATGGACCTGCGCCTCCAGCCGGTCCAGCGGCACGTTGAGCGTTTGGGCAGCGGCTCGGGCGCCCGACGACAGCTGCGACGACTTGGATTGGATCTGTATGCAGAGAATGCAGATGCCGAGAGAAAGAAAGATAGAGGCGAGATGGCATGGTGTTAATAATGGCGCGCGATGTTGTGTACAGCATTGAGATGGACATAAATAGAGCTCGCTGGCGGCCGCCGAGGCAAGCGTCGCAAGCGAAAGTTGAACTGAAATATTGACTTTCACACGTGATGCTGCGCTTGTTTGCCAATTTGTGTGCGTGCGTGTGATCGCATTTATCGGTAAATTGATGTTGTGTGTGGCCACCGCACGATCACACGTGAATGTGTAACAAAAACGCACGTGCGAGCTGTTGGGTGCGAGGTAGCGCGGCGACTCTTGGTCTTGGGTGAGTGTATGTAAAACCAGTTATGCTGTGAGCGAATTGTTTGCATTCGCTTTTCATTAGTCCAAGTGCTGACGGTCTGATTTTGAATTGCTTTGCAATACAACATAATTGAATTTCAATACAGAAAGGTGGCAAATAACATAATGAACATTTGTTCGAAATGACTTTGCAGTTGTTCGTATACTGTAAAAAAACGTGCAATATGTAATTTTATGATATTTCTCTATCTACGCGGGCTTCAGACCGGTTCCAGGCAATCATAAATGCAGAATAGACAATTTCAATGCATATTTACGATTACGTTCACGCATCATGCATCCGAATTGCCTATAAAATAACGACATTCGTACGACGCCTTATGTTGCCAATATTTCAAGTGCAAAAGTGCATTGAACAATTTAGAAAACACGTACACGTGCATCGAAATCGCGGCTGTCGAAACGAGTTATTGGCCGCGCACTGAGCAGTGTTCGCACACAAGATACTATCTACGCTGCAATTAGTCGTGCATTATTGAGCCTCAGGCGCGTTCAATGACCCCTCCACCCCCTTTTAACCTCACGCCATCGACGCGTGCGCAAAAATGCGCGCTCTCGCTTGCAATTCGCCAGCGCAGCGTACGTACCTAAACTACAAGGTCTCGCCCCGTGCGCCGATGGCGCTGTGTAAAAAATCCCTGTCTGGGGGAGCATAATGTCCAATGAACGTCTAGTGAGGGCATTGATGCTGACACCCATACAATTATATACCCCTGACCGATGCCCCTCACCATGGGGGCGCCGGTCGGAATTTTTGCAGCGACCCCTACGGGGTTGGTAAATGAACAATCAAAGGAAATCTACCCTTAACCCTCTAATGCTACCCTTAACCATTAAGTTCGAACACCTAGACTTTTTCTAAAGCAATTTTGTTGTTGCTTATAGCTTATAGAATTCTCGACAATTGGCAATCAATCTGTTTTACGTTGTTCGGTCTGTCTACAAATAAAATTGCATCAAAAAAGACTAATTTAATTGTTTTGGCTAGAAAACATGATTTTTACAAGTAAAAATGATAGAATTTGATGAAATGATGCATTATTATTAATGTTGAGGGTTGAGGTGTCTCTCAGGTACAAGAAACAACTAATATAATACATCCTGAAAAAAGGTTACAATGTTCGAATTGGAGAACTTCTTAAACGTCGATTTTGACGTTTTCGGAGTCAATAGAGGGTTAAAAGTTAAAAGGAAACAACCCTCCTTGCCAACCTCTGCCGTGCTCAGCGTCTCGAACCGCGCGAGTATCTCCTTGACTGAGATCTTCGACTCGATGGTTGCTGCCGTTGCGGCCGCGGTCGTCTGGAATTGTGCGGCGGGCTCCTCCAGAATCGTCTCCATGCGCCCCATCGAGCCGGAGCTGGCGATGCTGAGGCGGCGCGTTTTGCTGCCCGTCGACGTCGACGAAGCGGACGACGAACTGCCGCCGCCGCTCGACGTCAGCGTTCCGTTCAGCGGAGTCGAGGCCACCGACGAGTTGCTGCTGCTCGGCACCGCCGAATCGGACGTCTCCGATTCCGTATCACAGGCGGGCAGCTGCTGCTGGACGACTATCCGAGCTTCGGTCTGCTGCTGCTGCTTCGAAGCTCGGCTCTTCTTGCCGTGCTTCCGCGAGGAGCCATCCTTCTTCTTGTAGTCGCAGTTCTTGTAGTCGCATTTGCGATGCGATTTTTCCAGATACGCCTTGATGACGGGCTCGCGGGCATCGGTGCTGGCGGGATCCGCGTCGTCGGCGGCAGAGTTGCGCAACGATTCGATGTCGCTCTTGCGATGGGCGTTCGCATCGTTGTTCCCGTCGGCCATGCGTCCGAATTCGGTGATGGAATCGACGTCGGACAGATCGATCTCCTCGTCGTCGTCGTCTTCGTCATCTTCATCATCAACTTCCACTCCGTTCCCGTTGTTGCGCTCGCGGACATTCCGATTATTATGCTGATGTCGTCCGCCATGATCGTCGTCACCGCCATTCCGCAGGCTGCCGCTGTGAAAGATACTGTCATCGTCCTGTTCGGACGAATTGGCCAGACTATCCAGCGAGGTGGCCCGATGCAGCGTGGAATTGCGCGAACTGTGATAGCTGGTCTGGTGCAACTCAATCGAAGCCGCCGCCACGACGCCAGACTCCGATGATGATTTGTCGCCGCCGTGCTCGTGGTGTCGGGTCGGCGTCACCGGTGCTATCGAGCTGGCGGTCTCGAAGCGCTTGTACGTGTCGATGGAGTCGCGCAGCCGCATCGTCGGACGCCGAGTGCCGATCACCGTCGTTGTCGTCGTCGTGCTGTTGTGCTGGTCTGCTGGCAGCGGTCGCATCGTCGCGTCGAATTTTTGGTTGTTGTATTGTTGTTAATCCGGTGGCCGAAAGACGGTGGCGTCAGTCATTTCCTCTTTGGCGCACTGGCGATGGCGATGCGAGGCGATGGCCACTTAACACACACACAAAGACGCGGTCCGAATGTCCAATGTTGGTGTAGTATGTTGTTTGCTGGTACAATGAACGCCGCCGATTTTACCGGAAAATGTACCGTACGCGTAAGAGGCAGCAGCAGAGAAGACGTCGACGACGTTTATTTATATTTCATTTCGATAATAAACGTCGAGCGCGCGCGCGCAAGAAGAGAGCATTGTGCAGACGCAATCTGCACACGTACACGTACGAAATTAATGTTGTGTGAGTCGCGCGGCGCACGGGGGGCCTCATTCAGCACTCAACACTGCGAACACTGCGAACACAGAGCAGTTCATTTATGCGCGCAGACGGAGACGAAGTGGCAAGCAAGCCGCGCTACTGGCAAGCGCGCAAACATCACAAAACGGTTTTCGAGCGATCGTTTTTTGTGTTACGATGAAGCGCGCGTTCGCGCACATAGATTCACCAATCCACGCGCACACACACGCACACACGCTATTCCGCTTATTACATTAAATGCCGTACACTCGTCGCTGATGGTTGTGGGCCGTATGCAGGCTGGATGTGGGGTATCTGTCTGAAACATGGAGTAGCGATGTAGTGTTGCAGATGTGTTGCATCAGTACGACGACGGCTCAAACGTTGCGAATTCCATCCACATTTATAGTATCAACTGCGCGTGGCAATTAGGTTGCGCACTCTGTAACACGCGCGATAAACACGACGGCACAGAATCTAGCGCCATGCACGCAGAGCTGCTGGCTGCTGGCGCGAGTGTGATGAATGATGAAACCGTGAAACATACACACGCGCGCACATTCGTGAACTAATTGGACGCCAGAGCAAGAATGTGCTTAAACGAAATATTCACTCGGCGTCGCTCGGAGTCGCTCTAAATATGCACAGTTTCGGTCTGCATGTCGCGTAATATATTGCTCGCGACATAAACTTGTTGACAAAACACGGCGCAGGCATGCACGCACGCCCAGATCGCGGGCAGCGAGCAGCACGAAGATTGTACCGTTTGCAGACGACTGCTATTTATCGACACCGATCGAGACCGAACCGGCCGCGGACGAACAAGATACGAACGAACACGCGAGCGCAGACACGCGCGGCGAAGCGCTTGGGATACGACACGACGATGCGTTTGACTCCGCGGACGTGTAACGATTAAAACTAGGTCTCTCTAGCCGTCGCGGTGAAGCTAGCTGGTAGCGCAACACAGCCGGGCGCACCTGTGCGCGAGAAGAGTGAGTGTGTGTGAGGTGCGCACGCCGCACGCCAAACCGAAAAGCGGCCGCGATGTTCATCATCATAGTGAGTGTGCGCGCGCATGTAGTACAGGGTGGGGTCTCAAAATCCGGATATGTGATGTTTCGTTTCCAAACATGTTTTAAATTGCGAAAACAAGCGAATGATGAATAATTTTCTTCTATGAATTGTTCGTTATATCATTTCGATCATATACACTTAAAAATATCTTCACTTGCTTCAACAAATGTCTTTTTATTCAGACTGCAACGTCTGTCGGACATTATCAATGCGTCACGATTTATATCTGCTATCGTTGCTATAATAAAGCACTCAATAAAACAAATTATAGATTTTCAAACGTGACTGGATCCATTTGAACAACGCTAGGAAAAAAGTTCATAAAAATTCACATATGATAAATATGTGGGCTCAAATACACAGAATTTCTTCAATTGAAATTCCATCGCCTGTGGTTAAAAACATCATTTTCAAACGCGTGTTATTTTTCGAGAACCAAATACACCGTCAATTTCGGATAAATAAAAAATCTAATTATGTTTGTAGCTGGGAGCAATTTCGAAATTCACAACTTTGCGACATGTACATGTACTTTCGGTGTCAATTATCAAGCTTTTCGTAATGCTTATCACGACCTTTCTAAGTGCTATAGAACATCTGCAAATCACAATTGTGACGTGTACGGATTTTGAGACCCCACCCTGTACAAATTGTACAATACGCCGAGCCGAGCGCGTACAACGGCATCTTGCTCGCTGCGACTAGCTGCCTGCCTGCTGTGCAATAATGTGCGCTCAATCGTTGATTCGCTCACAGAGTGGCCATCGTCGTCTTCGTCGTGCTCGCCGAGCAACAAGCCGGGTGAGTGTGCGCGAGTTGTGTGCGAATCGTACGCGCTCACATTAGAAAACCCGACACACCAGCCACAGAGCTATGCTGCGATCCGCGCGATGGACGAGCCGAATGTTGAACGGTATGCGCGTGTGCGATGTACGTCCAAACCAGTTGCGTGCGTGTACGTTTCGATGCGTCTGGTTTGCTGCTGCGTGTCTGGCTGGCTGGACGGACGGACGGACACCCTGCGGGCCCCCTCACTTGTTGATCGCACGCGCATACGCACACGACCGCAACCGACGAGCCAGCAAGTGGCGAGTGGCGACCGCACAATCGCCCAAGCGGATCACAAAGAAATGCGCGCACTTTCAGACGCAGCGCACTTGAGTTGATACTCGCACCACACACACACACACACAAACCTGAGCAATAAAATAACAACAGCATAATATGTTCATATGCATGCGCGCGCAGGTTTTACCATGCGTGTAGGTCTCAGCAACGCATCGCCACCAAAGTAGGGGCCATGGACACTGGAATTGGCGAGCCATGACCGCCGCTGCACCGAACGTACACGCAGCACAGAATGGTCAGTCGCGCAGTCCGTGTGGCAGTGGCCATCAACAGACGGAACACTATGTGAAATACGCGCGTATGTTTTATGTTGTTCCATGAAATTACACTCGTGTGAGTGCGCAGCGAAATATTCACCGCAAAGTCACATCATCATAATGTGCATATTCGCCCAGCTCTCCGCGAACGCGCAAAGCAGCGAAACAGGTTCGTTGGTTCGCTGGCGCGCGCGCTTATGCGTACACATACTTATAGTATAGAGTAGAAAGTCCTACAATAGATTCGTTTTAAAGTTCGAACCATTTTAATTAAATTGAATACTGTTGATTGCTTCTATCTGTCTGCTTTTTAATGTATCGATTGACGAAACTGAACTAAGAGAAAGATGGTACTGAGCAACAATGCATGTGATTTTTGAATTGTTATATCTGTGGATTCCCAAATTCAAATTTTCGAATGTGTCGAATGTGTCAAGACAAGACAAAGTTAGGATTGTAAGACTACAGTAATTAAAGACTTCAGAAACAGTCTTAAATTTGTGAATAAACCCTGTGAGACTATCTCTACACTACGCGTGCAGCAAACAAACAGAATACGATATTTATTGTGCAATTTGCTTACGCATGCACATTATGCGCGTGCGAGTGAAATTCGCGTATTCGCGCGCAGACACAGACACACAAGCAGCAGTGGTCAAATGCGCAGAGATTGCAGAGATTGCATCGCTCCTCCGCTCCGACTGGGCTTTGGCAGGTTTAATTGCGATTTTCTCGCCGCAATTACGGTTGTTTATGTGCGCGAGTGAGCTCGACGCGGCTTACGCGATGCCATTGATGCATCGATGAATAGCAAGTAGTAGTGAATGGGGGAGTTCAATGAATTGCACTGTAAACCAACTGTGTAACCGTAACCAAACAGGTATAATTGTATACCCGCGAGGGGTGTGTGTGTGTGTGTTTGTGTGCACGCGTGCATTTCACGCACTTATTGTGATATGGACGTTTTTATATTTTACAGCTACCTTACAGCTACCTACCTACCCGAGCTCACTAATTATGCTGTGTGGCCGGGCGTTGCAAATGCCCAAAGACATTTTCCAATAAATCACATGAGAAAACCGGCAAGAGTACACACCACACACGTACGAAAAATATTCGCCACTCTCCTATCAGCGAACGCAAACATTGTAAAGTAGCAAATGTGTGCGGAATGCATGTAGACCGTGACCATAGCCATAGTCAGCGAAATTCAGTAAGAAATACGAAATTCTGGAAACCTACTACACTGCATCGAAATAGTCGACGAAAGGTATGTGTGTCACGTCTCACGGCACTCCCCAGCACACATGTATGCGATGGCTTATCTTAACATGGGCAAACGTTCGTAATTAACACATTCGACGACGTTGAGATCGATCGAACGTGTCTATCCAGAAGATCTGCTGACTAGTTTGTTGTGCGCGAAATATGTGCTTGACAGCCATAGCTGCGTTGAAACATTATGTAAGCGGTAGAGTTCGAAGTATTCTATGTACTACTCTCAGACACAAATTCGCTATTTATGTGGCCTATGATAATATTTGCATGAGATTAGAAAGATCGTTAGACCACATTTTTCAAATTTAACGATTTATTGAATTTGGAGTCAGTTACTATGTGTGATATTAGGTTAGGTTGCCCATTCATTGGCATCCTAAGGTTTCGGGGCCATATCTTCCGTTTGGAGCAACATATCGTGGAACTCCTGGATCCGATCGAAAGCTTAGTTCAATAGCTAAGAACTATACCAAATAGATCTTGAAAATATCGAAAAATGCTAATTCTGCAGCTTATCTAGCGTCTGCAAAACATCTGCCCATCTATTGGCACCCCTCTCGCTGTGCTGTAAAATATCGGAAGTCAATAGAAAATACGCAATTAAAAAATATATTTCCTATTGTTGATTGTTTCTGTAGTGGCGACTCAACATTTAAATCAGTCAAGAAATATTTGAGAGCCTTTTCATGATTAACAATATTTATTTCATGATATAAATGAGAAAAATATATACTTATGCGGAAATAATGAAGAAAATAGCATTGTGTTTTTAATTAACCTTTTTCGGCGGGCTTTTCTCTTAAGGACAACTTTTACACCAATGGCATACTAAAAATGCATATGAATGTAAAAAATATTGAATTTAAATAACATCGAACACCATTAGCACAATCTTGTATCAAGGGTGCCAATAGATGGGCACATGTACTATTCTTAAATGATGCGTGATAGTTTGAGTCCTTGTCGTAATAAGGTTCGTTCGATCGCTGAACTACGGAGTAAAGAGGTCAAGCTAAGAATTCCAATCATTCTTACCATTTTATATTGATTAGAAAGACTTGAAATGAAATTCTCCAAGATGACCGAAGTTACATCAGCCGTGTGTTTTTCGCATTTTTCCCGTTTCGTGGGCCGTGGGTGCCAATGAATGGGCCGTGCTAACGAATGGGCACATTACCCTACTATTCATTCTACTGATTCGAAGATTGTTACCCAGACACATCTAAAGGTCATACAGAATAATCTTAGCTTACTGGAATCGGAAAACTATACTCACTGTTCACTGTCACTGGTATAATTTAATTAACCCATTTCAGGCGGAAGATAATCAGAATCATAATCAAAATCATTGATACTTCTACCAGACGTTCGTATTGTCCTCTAATACACGTTTTAGTTTTAGCATATTTTTATTCTGGTTTGGATTCTGTATGGTAATCATTCATTCGAAATGGGTTAAGATGACACAGTCCTGATCCCAACATAACATACATTTCTTTTCATATTACCTAATGGAAGCAGAATCAAACCTTGTCAGCTAAATCTCATGCATCACGATGTCAATGCAAATGCAAATTATAAATCAGTTTTCCTCAATAAAATAAATAACCAAAAAAAAATCCTCACCTGTCGCCACTCCTGACAATACATCTGCACCATCGTCTGGATCGCCTGCGCCCTCGGCGCATGCAAAGTCGTCCTGTTCCCATTCCTCATATTCAACTGCAGCGCAGCCGGTCGCGGCAACGTAGCCGCTCCCATCAGCTCCCCATACACCACCGACCTGATCACCGTAATATGCTCCGCATCCCTTCTCGCCATATACACTCCACTATGCGAAACCGCCAACAGCGACACCTCCGGAATATGCGGCGATCCGCTCACCACAAACAATCTCGCAAAGTACAACGGCCATCCGCGCGCCAAATCAATCAAATGCCGCTTCACCAGCGCCCGCACCGGCGCCCTGCCGGCCGGATCGGCCGACGTCACTCCATGCCCGGCCAACAGATTCAGCGCATTCCTGCGCTCCGCCGAACTGATCCTCAAGCACGCCGTCACGCCAAACACATCGCCAGTGATCTGTGCGAACAGCAGATCCACAATCGCCGGCGGACCAACAGGCTCACTGGGCCGGAACACCTCCTTGCGCACGCGCAGCTTCCACGGCACCCGATTGTAGGTCAGACAGGCCGCAGCCGGAGACTTGAGCGATGGTGGCACCGGAACCGGAGCGGCCGGAATGGCCGGAGTGGCGCCGGTGTCGTGGCCGCCCCATTCGCTGCCGCCACCGTTGCCCATGCTGTAGATGTCGTGATCGTGATGGCTGATCTTGTTGTGCTGATGGTGATCGTGATGGATGGCCGAGGCTGCCGCCTGACTGACGACCGTCGAGGTGGCGGACGATTTGCGCGATCGCGAAGCGGACTCGAGGGCACGCTGTTGCATGTGCGTTTTGTAGGTGATGCGCTGCTCGGGCTGGTGGACCTGGGCGGTGTGCGTTTGGGTCGGCGGTTTGACCGGTGACTGAGCAGCGGAAGTGGCAGCAGCAGCTGAAGTTGTGACTGTCTTCTTGTGCGACTCTTCTACAACCGCGGAAGTGGCCGCCGTTTTATGCACCACTGGCGGCTGATACACCTTCTGGCTGTCGCGTTCGCGCTCCGCCTGCCGCTGCTCGTACAGACGATCGCGGCGCTCGCGCTCCTTATGAGCTGTGCGTTCGCTGCCACTGGATGGCGGACCCTCCACCTCGCTGCGATCCCACACCGATTCGGAGAAGTGCTCGCGATCGCGCGATCGCGAACGAGAGCGCGAACGATCGCGGGCATCTCGAATGTCCGGATGGTGATGCTGGCCGGCAGAGGCGTCCTTTTTGTAGAGGGCGCGCGAGTCGTAGTCTTGGTCGTGCTTTTGGGTGGTGGTCGTTCCGTCGGAGCGATCCCACGAATCGTAGGCGTCCTCTTTGTGAGTGGTCGTGGGCGTTGAGACTTCGGAGGCGGCTTCGTTCCAGTGCTGCTGCTGCTGCTGCTGGTGCTGATGTGCTCCGAACGTGTCGCGTTCCTGACGCTGCACGAAGGCGGGCACTTCGTGCTGAGCAGTGGTTGTCACCGTCGTCGAAGTTGTCTGGACAGTCTGGGCAGCTGCGACGTTCGACGTCGAACTCGTGGTGGCCACAACGATTTGTTTCACTTGCTGCTGCGGCTGAGCCGGCTGCTGCTGATGGTGCTGCGGGCCGATTGGCGCCGGTGGTGGCGGCATCGGGGGCATGCTGCTGGGAGGCCGAATCGGTGGCGGCGGTGCAGGACCCGGAGGAGCCGGCGGCAGAACCGTTGGCCAGGCTGCGGTCTGTTGCGTACGCTTGACTCCGCCGCTGCTGCTCTCCATCCGTTGGATTTTCGTGCGCACCGATTGGACATCGGTGGTGGCGGCAGAGGAAGAAGCTTCGCCTGCCAGTAAATGTCCGCTAAGCTGCTGCTGCAGCATCATCTTGCGGGCGTCCTCCAATTTTGCGGGCGCCCGCAGCTCCGACTTGGTGCTGGTGGTCGAGCGAACCGAATGGCCGGCTGTTACTTGTTCCAGGCGCTGGCGCATCTCGGAGCTGAGCTTCAGCTTGCCGACGCTGCCGGGTGGCGGACGCTCGGCGCCGATCTCGAAGCTACGGCGTGAGGTCTTCAAGGCCTGATGGGCTACGGGTTCGGGCTGGCTGAACTTGCGCTGCACGTAGTGCGGACCGGACGTGGAGAGTAATTGCTGTTGGGAGTGTTGTTGCTGAAGCATTTGATGGTGGTGATGTTGCTCCTGTTGATGCTGCTGATGCTGTTGCTGCTGCATCTGGTGCTGATGATGTTGCTGCTGTTGCTGCTGCTGCTGTTGCTGCTGCTGATAATGATGATTCGAGTTCTTGATCGCCACCGTTGTCTGTTGGCTGTGCTCGATCTCGAACTCTTCCCACTCCACTCCGCCTGCGCCACTTCCACCTGCACCAACTGCACCACTTCCATTCGTCGGCGACGAGGCCAGCGACTGTGGAGTGTGCTTGCGCTGATGCATCTGGCGCATCTTGAAGTGCATAAAGTTCTCCTCGCCGCCCTCTCCGGCCAAGCCAGCCAGCAGAGCGTCCTGTGGTGGCGGCCAGCGCCACTTTCCGATGCGCACCGTCTTGGCCCGACCGTACGGATCGAGGAACGGACGCGCCTCGCTGGGGTCCTTGAACTCGATGGGCGGCGGCATCGGAGGCGGCGGTGGCGGCGGAATGTGCGCCGAGTTGTTGCTCTCGTTGGAGGTGCGCCGGTAGCGATCCGCTTCGGCGAACGGCGAGGCGGAGATGCGTGACTTGAACGATGGCCGACGTGTGGCAGCGGTCGATGTCACTGTAGTGCTAGTGCTGGTTGATGCCGATTGGGCATTTATGGCAGACGATGATTGGGTTTGGGACACATTGCCCGCGGAGCCGGACGATCCGGAAGCACCAGCAGCTGATGGAGACGTCTGAGCCGACGGGTTGCCATTCAGAGCGTCCTGCTGGCTCTGACTGAGCAGCGTTTGAAGGGCTTGATTTTGGGCCAACAGCTGCTGCTGGATCTGCAGATTCTGCACCATGGCGGATTGCAAGAAGGCACGCTGCATGTTTTGCTGGTATTGTGGCGACTCGGGCGATGAAGATGTACCATTCTTGGACTCGGTGAGCAGAAGCATTTGGCTGGGCGACAGCGGTGACTTGGGACTCATGAGCACCGGTGAGGTGACAAAGCCGTTGGTGGTGCCGGAGTGATGGGCGCTGCCGCCGCCCTTGATGGCTTCGGCCAGCTGTCCCTTTTCGGTGAGACGACGCAGCGAGTCGTTGACAAAGATGGGTTGGAAGAGATCTGCAAAACGAGCACGGTTGAGTTGGAATGCAGAAAAAAGTATTAAACCATTTTCCTTACCTGTAATGTACTCGTCCAACGACACCTCCAGCGGATTCGTAATCGACTCCACTTCCATGTCCAGCGCAGCCGTCGCCGATTTGCTGCCCGACTTCGCATCCGCCGAACTATTCTCACCACCTCCGCCCTTGATCATATCACTCATTTGGCCAACATCGGTCAACTGATTCAATCCCTCACTCATAAACGGAGCCTCCATAAAATCGCTCAACTGCTCGCCACCACCTCGAATGCTCGCGGCCAGCGATCGCGCATCGGACAGCTCATCCAACGATCCATCGAGCACCGGACTGAACAGCTCATCTAAGAACTGATCGACATCCGAAGCCTGCGATGGAACTCGAACACGTCGAACGTGGCTGGCCAGGGACGGTGCCTCACTGGTGTCGGACATGGCCGACGATCGAGTCGCATAGTCGGAGCGATCGATGTACTTGCTAGAGTGCGAGCCGGCCGAACGGCGACCGGCATACTGGGACTTCTGGTAGCGCGGAGCCGTCTCTTTGGGTACAATCGGTGCCAGACGTTCAGTTGACAAATACCGATCGTTCAGTCGACTGCCCGACAATCCCAACTGCTGCAGCGGCTCAATGTCCGACTGATGGGCGTTCGGCGTATCCGGGATTTCGGCAACGCTCTCTGGTGCATTCTGGCCATGTCCGCTTCCTCCGCCGCCCAGCAGGTCGTCCAGCGATCGCGATCGCGACTTGTCCGTATCGAAATAGCGATCGTTCAGAGCCGAACTGCGCGACAGCAAATCATGCGATGACTTGCGCGCCACCACCTCCGGCGTCCGAGTGCTGACGATCGGTGGCTCTCGATCGTGCTTGCGCAGCTCACGTTCCATGGAGCGCTGATCACGTTCAGCCGATCGTCGCACATCCGACTGAACAACACTATGACGCTGTTTCGGCTGCTGCTGCGATTGTGGCGGCTCTGGCGGCGGCACTTGCGGGCGCTTCGGACTACTGGGCGACTCCATCGCGTCCGCCACCATCGAATGCCTCGACATCTTGCGTCCACTGCGCAGCAGATCCGTTCGCACGGCCGGGAACGCCGGACACAGCTCCTTTTCGGCAACCAAATCCAGCACATAGTCCAGACCGCACGAATCCGTGACCAGCCCCGAATCGTCCAGCGTCACCGTCCATCCATGATTCGGGATGCCCAACGACGAGATGGCCAACGCGGCGGCCTCTTCGCACGTCGTCCACGAATCGATGGCCACCGTCTGCGACACCTCATCGGGCAACGTCAGCCCAATAGCGATGTCCGAAAATCGCGCCGCCGCTCGCCACTCCAGCCAGGCTGGTGGGAAGATGCGCGCCGGAGCCGCATGAGTTCCGCCACTGCCCGTGCGCAGAATCTTCTTCAGCAAAATCTCCTTCAGCGCACTCGGCGCATTGTCGCTGATGAACTTCATCAGATACTTGGCGAACGCCGGTCCCGGCTGGAAGCTGGACAGACAATGGGCCATCAGCTGCCAGATGCGCAGCGCCTGCTGCTCGTCGGCCCGGTACACCTGGTTGCACTGCTGCACCAGAATCTCGTCGCGCAGTCCCCTCGAAGACAGCCCTTTGTGTACAATATAGTCGGCTAGCGCCTTCTCTCTCGCCGCATCCATATTCGCATCACCCGACCAGCGCAGAATCAACTTGAAAACGGCCAACGAGTCCTGGAAGTCCTGATCACGCGACGCAGCCCTCGTCAAGAACGGCACCGTAATCGGATCGCGTCGCGGCGCCAACTTCACCCCATTGCAGTACACCGAACTAAACTTGCCAAACGCAAACTGATCCAGATCCCCGGGCAGATCCGCCGCAACCGGCGGTCCAGGCACCGTGCCCACCACCTTCACCAGATGCCGGTCGCCGTGCACCGGCTGCCAGCCGTCCATCTTCGAGAACATGAACGCCAGCTCGGCGGGCACGTCCAGATGAACCACCTGGTTGCGTTCCTGCTCCTTGACGATCTGCTGCTGCTGGCGCTCGCGTTTCGCCTGCTCGGCGGCGCGACGCCGCTTCATCTCCGCCTTCAGGTGCTCGTATTGCTTGCGCTGCCTCCGGCCTCGGAACAAGGCCTGAGCCGTGACGGCGCCCTTCCGCAGCCTTGCAAACTGCTGGCGCTGCCGATGCCCGCGCCACACGGCCTGAATCCTGGTGGCCGCAAGCCTGCGGCTTCGCACTCGCTTGCGCGTCATCATGCCTCGAACGTGCCGCTGAATGATGACCGCAGCCGTTCGCAGACGCTCCGAACGACCAGCTTCCAACGCGCGATGCTGCGCCTCTCGCAGGAAGACACGTGTCGCTCCCAGCTGGAAGTCGGCGCCCTCAATGCCGGTTCGCGGCAGCGCCTCGAGCACACTGCGACACAGCTCCCGATACGGAGTGCCCCTAGGCAGGGGTCCCCTCAACATGTGCCGATACCGCTCAACGAAATGCTGGAAGCGCAGTCGCACCGGATAGCCTCGCTGTCGGATGCGAATCGTGTCCAACATGCCAAGATAGCGCAGCTGCTGCAGCACGCACGGCATGTCCATACGCAGTGCGTGCTTCTCGTTGTTCGGCTTGATGCAGCGGACGAACCACGGATTGCACTTGGCCATCGATTGCAGCAGTTGCTGCAGCGAGTCGGAGAAGCGAGCCGCCACTGTGGGCGTGCGCGGCTTCATCGTGACGAAGCGGCCGTTGGTGCCGCGCGGCATCGTCTTGCCAAAGTCCCGCTGGGCGCGCAGCTGTCGCGTCATGTCGGCGATCAGCGGCAGTTTGCTGGCTGCCAGCAGTTCGAGGACGTCCGGCCGCAGAGCGTCGCGGTTCTTCTCGAGGAAGCCCTCGACGCAGTACCAGACCTGGCCGGCGTAGTGGGTGACGCCGAACTCCTGGGCGCCGATGCGCGGCCGCGAGTAGATCTCGTTGAGGGCGTGATTGTAGTGGCATTTCTCCAGGAAGCTGAGGTCGCTGGCGCGCGGGAAGTTGGACTCGTCGTCGAGCAGGTGGAAGATGCCGACCGGTTTCTTGGCCAGCAGATGGATGACGGGTAGGTTGTCCTCCCAGGAGAGCGGGTCCCATTCGAGGCGTTCGCGCGCGTACTCGGCCTGTTCGAGTTTGAAGACGTGCTTGTTGAAGTAGAGTTGGAGGTTCTCGTTGGCGAAATTGATGCAGAGCTGTTCGAAGCTGTTCTCGGCGAGGTCCTCGAAGCCGAAGATGTCGAGGATGGAGATGCGATGGGCATCGTGGGTGCCGCCCTTGTGGACGATCGAGTTGATGCGCGAGACGAGCCTGAGTATCAGTAACGAAACATATTAGTTCCTAAATCCGGCTCGAAGGACCATGCATGCTTCTACTCACCAATTAAATAGCCCCGAATACAGCACCTTCGCGAACGCATCCCTCGCATCCAGCGCCTGATCAATGCCCAACGGCGTATGCAACCTCTCCGATCTGGCCTCCGTCACCCTCGTCGTCAGCGACAAATGCAACCCGTCTGCCGGAATATGCAGCAAATGCGCCGCCCACTTGATCTCCGCATCCGATCCCACTTCAACGCCCTCCTGTCCATGACGCAACTGCCTCCGGTGGAAGTAAACATTTCCCAGATGCAGCACCGACGCCAGCACCCTCACAATCCCTTCCTGCTCCACCTCTGACACACCCAACACCTGCATGGCACCCTGCAACGCCACCCAATCAACCCGACCCGGCGCACAATCCGAACCGCCCTGATTCAAATAGAAATACTTGTCCGCCTCCAGCAGACCGTACTTCGTCCGATCCGCCTCCGTCAGGCCGCCCAGCAGCTCGTAGAACACATGATAGTTCCGCTCGCCCGGCGCCTGCGTCACGATGCGTGACTTCTCCAGCAAGTACTGCGTGATCTTGGCGCCCACAATGGCGCCCTGCTTGAAGTACACCTCCAGATACTTGCCAAACCGCGAGCTGTTGTCATTCCGGGCGGTACGCGCATTGCCAAACGCCTCCAGCAACGGCGCAGCCTCCAAAATCTGCTCGGTGATCACCGCCGACGCCGTTCCGCCACCAGGCACCACGGCCGCCAGATACTGCATCACCAGCTTCGTCGATTCCGTCTTGCCCGAGCCCGATTCGCCCGAGATCACCACCACCTGCGGTGTTGGCAGCGACGCATGCGCCGACGCGCCAATGGCGAACAGATGCGGCGGCAGCGTTCCCAACGGCCTGCCCGCATACTGCTTGGCCACGTCCAGCCCATACGAGTCGGCGAACATCTGATACGGATTGACGGCAATCAGAATGCTGCCGGCGAACGTGTAGATCAGACCGCGATCGTAGCGCAGCCGCAGGTTCCATAGTAGCGACGCTTCGTGCAGGTCGACCAGTTGCGTCATGTCCTCGACGCCACTGGTGCCGAGGTCCTGGCGCGCCCGGAGGCTGCCCTCGCCGGGGGCGAGCGTGAATGTTTGGGGCTGCGGATGAGAAGAGAGAAATAGAGATCGGTTAGATTTCGGCAGAAGAAATTAAGGACTCCGCTTCGTTTCCCAGTTCCTACATTCCGCGCTATCACATCGCTGCACATCGTCGCCAGCCGCTTCACCACCTGCGGATACCGCCAGCGCCACACTTTGGCCTGCTGGCGCTTGCGGCGCCGCTCCGCCACCGCCGGATCCGAATCATCGGCCAGCGGACTTGGTTCCAAATCCACGGATCGCTGACGCCGGTGGACGGCCAGCGGCAACGGTGAGGCGCACGGCGTCACCGTAAAGTCGGAGCCACCCTTTTGCCATGGCTCCAGGTGGAAGCGCACCAGACGCATCGGCGGACGACGTCGATGGCCGACGAGCGTGTCGCTGCTGCAGCATGACGCCGAACGCGGCGCCAGTTTGACACGGGTGCGACGCGCACGAGGCGGTGGTCAGGTGGCCAGCAGAGTAAGGGCAATAGGCAGCAATATGCGTGTGTGTGTGCGGTTGCGATGCCCAAAAATTGTGCAAGAAGCACGACGATTTGCACACACTCTGCACGATATGGTCTAGTTTTGGCGATCGGTTGCTCTGCACTGAACGCACTGCGCGATGTGCGGACGCCACAAGCCAGCCGAGGCATCGTCGCCATGCGATCGCCCACAGAGAGTGAGTGAGCGTGTGTGTGTGCGTGTGTGTGTCCGAGAGACGGCGGACAAATTAAAAGCGCGCACCGAAACTCGGTGAAGAGTGAAACCGTATCACTTTTACTTGTGAACATAAACACTCACACACGAACGTACACACACACCACGTGTGCGGCTCGCGGTGCATATGATCGAGTTTTACGTTATTAATCGTAGTGTGTGTATGTGTTTGTGTGTGTGTGTTAAAATGCATTGCGGAGATTTCTCCGGCGGTGCGATAAATGCAATCACATCCAAGCGTCCAAGTGCCTGCGGGTCTGATGTGCAATGTGATAGGCGTTTCAGTTGCATGTTGCATATACATGTTACGACTGCGGCGACTGTGGCGATGGACACACGTGCACCCCCACTCTTGTGTCGCTCGCGATGACGATGCGTTTCGAGGCGGCCAATGGTCCCGAGATACAGAGAATGCATTTGTGCACGATACCTCTTCAGATATGTGTGTACAATATTCATTCATTAGGCATAAGGCATTTAATACACAGCACGGCATAATACTGTTCGAACCATATGATGCTGTAGTGTAATATTTAACGGGTAGAAAGTTGTCGTGGACACATTCGACGACCACACGAAATATGCTTACCTTTCCATTGATCAGCGCCTGCACGACGATCACCTGGGCGGCCCGATGCACCTCCTGGATTTCGCCGGGCAACGGATGACCGAGACCCGGATCGAACCACACCAAATCGCCTTCGGACCACTCCATTTCCGCTGCTGCGTGATTGTGTGTCGCGTTGCTCCACAGCTAATTACGTTGCCATCGCTGCACGAGGGCACTGACTGACACTGGCTGACACACTGCATTGGGAACGAAATGAAATAAAAGCGTCAGTGTTATTACAGGGTTTACTCATACACACAACATTATAATTGACCGTAAAAGTGTCTCAACATGGATTTTCTTTGCCTGACTTTTCGTTCAAGTGTCTTGTGCGTGAATAAACTCACACTGTTTACAATTTTTCCCTATATGTATATAAATTAACGAAGTTCCATTTGCCCTTCGTATAGAACTATTCTTTTTTGCCTCATAATATGCACTTTCATCAATAACTTTTTCATCGGTGCTAAGTTTCTTTCCAGCGCGCCTTCTTCAGAAGTCTGAAAACAGAAAATAGTCGCTAAGAGCTAAATCTGCCTTTCGTTGATTTTCTTAGTTCGCATTCCCAAGAACATATCTCAGAAAGATGGATACCATTTTCTAGGGTGTCACCAATATCCGTCAACCGTGCTTTTCAGTCTTCCGAAATCATGTTGTGGATTTTTTATGTTTTCGATGGTAACTGCAACATTTAGGTGTCTAGTTCGGGCATCATTTCCGTTGTCAAAAAATCGCAATTTTCCCATCAGGAAAGAGAGTTTTCACAAGAACACGAAATACGCCGATACCCATTTCAACGTGATGACTGATGACAGAAGTTGCTTCAATTCAATTAAAATATCGAACTAACCAAAAGACTCTGTATATCTAACTTCAATGAAACTATGTTGACTATTCACAAGTAATGTTATCAATTTGTCAATAAGATATGTCCTACTGAAACGAAACGATACGGAATTCCAAACTTATCAGTTATGTCCGAACCAAGCTGTATACAGTTTAACTAATTTCGGGAAAAAGAGACAACATAGACTCCAATCATGTACGAAACTGCATACGGCCCAAACAAATTCCACGCCGGTCACTCAACCTGCTGTTGGGTCGGCGGAATTAAAATTGTTTTATTTCCAGTTGATATGTAGAGGCATGCGTGTGCGTACGTGCGCACACAACTTGACCCCGATATTTGTGTATGCACAGCAGACGTTGTGACTGTGTGACGTCTGCGGTTTGCGTTTGCGTGCGTGTGTGAGTGGTATGCGTGCCATACCGTCATATAGTGCGACTCGATTTGAATGAATAAAAATGCATATTATTATGTGCATCACAATTCACAATCAACCGCGCCGCCACTCGTCGTTTTGCGCGCACGAATGCTCGCGACATTGCACATTATGCACACACACTCGTAAACATCGAACGCGCTCAAACAGCGGGATCATCGTGCCAGTAACACCGCATCGAATCAAGTGCAATGAACACGCGCAGTAACAGCGTCGATGCTTCTAGCACGCAATCGCGCAGAGCCAACATAAACATAGCGAGAGAAAAAACATGCTGGTAATTCGCGCACGCAACACGCACACACACACACCGCACCGATTGAGCTCGATTCCACCGCCAGCATTATGCTGCATGTTGTATACGACGACATGTAGCGCACCGCGAGTCTGCTGACTCCGCGCGCGCAAAGCACATAAGCAGTGCGCGTCTGCGAGCGTCCGATTACATAAAAGGAAAGTTTACGGTTAGCCGAGTCCGCACGGGTGCAAACCCGTCGTCGTGATGCGGATTGTAGACGCACAAGCACTTTACACACACATACTAGGGTGTGTCATTTTAGGCATTTGAGGTCTGATCCTGTAGCCAGACCCCGCAAAAATGTCAAAATAAATCAAGAAACAATATTTAATTGTATTTTTTTCAACTTTATTGGATTTCCAAGAGAGTCATGAAATGATCTCAGGATTACTGGAAAAATAATTAAAATACTTGTTCACAATATTCTGTTGTACATTTGGGAGCAAGTCGGATTTCATGAGTCCCTTGTGAAACCCAATTAAGTCCAAAAATGCAAATTAATATTGAGAACATATAGGACATTTTTCGGTTCATCAAATATGTACAGGTTCGTTTCTTGATTTATTTGACATTTTTTGCGGGGTCAGGCCTCAGGAGCAGACACAAAAAAGGCTAAAATGACCCACCCTAACACACACACTTGTCGATGCCTTTATCGAACCCAGTAACAGTGGCACACAGACCACACGACCACACGTCACATGCGTGTCGCCAGCAAGGCGAGGTAATATGATATGGTGCGAGCGCGATCGTTACGGTTCTCGGCGCATGTTTAATTGTCGACACTGCGGCTGGTGAGCGCAAGCTGGTAGAAACAATATGATTTTACTTTGGGCAGCGTGCAAATCCGGTGTGTCGCACCCATGCATGGAACTACCAATGCGATCGGCATGGAATTTTGGGTGAGGTGTACGTGATTAATTGCGTTAACGAATACGAATTATATATTCATTCGTGATATTTGTGTCAGCTGAGCGGTGCGGTCAGTGAACTCGTCGAGCTTTTGGCTTTGAGGAGAGCGAGAAGCGATCGCACCTCGAACCAAGAGCGTCCCAGATGATTGGATCGCCTTTATGTCGAAATCTCGCAGCGAGATCGAACATACACAGCGGAAAAAAATTAGGGTTATTGAAAATGACCAGAATTTGCTTGTCATTGACTTTTCGGCGAATTTTTGTTCACTTAGATATCGGAATTTGAATGGAAAAGGGTCATTTTGTGTTTGAACATCAATATCTCAGCAACCAAAAATCGCACAATACGGGCTTTGGACGGTTTCGGGGAATTGAACCGTGGCAGCTACAGCTCTTCATAAACAATCAACAAATTCGGTTATTTTTTTATTTCCTTTAGTTGTTTACGCTAGTGTAATTTCCAGCCGTGCTCGAGCGCCTCAGCCTCAGACTCATATGCTCATGTATGCTCTTGCACCGCACGACACGCATCCCAATAACGGATCGTGTATGTATGTGTTTGTGCGGCATTGGCCAGTTTATCGGGTTTTCAAGACATAGAATCGACCAGTGAGCGACCACTTCGTCAAATAACGTAATAGGCACACACACTGAAATTCGGAACGCGAATACGCAGGCACCACATTCATACAAACATCACAGACGCGAACACGGAATTCGAGTTATGAATGCGTGCGGCGTGCACCTGTGTGCGTGAGTGTGTGCGTTCGAACGCCCGAGCATTCGACCGGCCAAACAGGTATTTATCTCTTAGCTCATATATTAGACATAATAATTCGTTGGAGTGTGCGGGCATGTCTCTGAGTGCGCGTATGCGCGTTCGATGATACCCAGAGTCGCAGCCTGGAATGTTGTCCGATGAGAACGACGACGACGGCGGCGGACACGCTTGGATGATATCATACAAATCACACATCGCACACACACACACATGGAAACCAATTATACTCGTTCGAGGTGGACTAAACGAACTCGTTCGTCCGCTAAACGAAACGAATAATGTAGGTATATTATTCAAATGTCTTGTGATAAGACGCACACAAACGTTGCTATTAATAACGGTCTGTGCGCGCTTTGGTTTTAGCTGTAGGTGTCGCAGCCGCAGAACGTCTCACGCATCGTACGCGCCAAACATCCGCGAGTCAAGCATTCGAATGACATAAGACCTAACATCATTTGTTCGTTTCTGCGCTGCTGTGAACAAAAAAAAAGCTGCTCGGTATTAATTACACGATGACGAGTTGATTTCAAATGCCGCTCTTGATATGTATACAACTAACTAGAATGGTGTTTTCGGCGTGAGTCGCGCGCGTTTGGTTTCGAAACACTCCAAGCAAGTGAGAAACTACAAAATGCGTTTGTACTAGTATAGAGGTTTTCAATAAGCAAGCGCGATATTTAAATGCGAAAAGCTTTAATGTTGTAAAGTCGTAAAAAAAAGAAGAAAAAAGTACTATGATTCATGCCTCTTCAACGCGTGTGAATGATTGATATGTATAGAATGTTTCCAAATTAAATGCATCGAAATGATTTACATTGCAGGATTTGAAACGACGAAATACCACGGAATAATCGAAATTTAGGAAATAAAACTTCAGTTTACAAGGCAAGAGTATGAGGTTGATCGCACAGATCAAAGAGTGCTTCTCAGGGGTCAAACTAGAGGCATAATAAAGTGCACGTCTGAAAGGATCCCAGGCAATGAACCGTGGGCGTAAATTATGAGCAGTTGAAGAATTTTAGAATTTTAGGTCGAAAGGATGATACGTTGAGGACACTTGTTGTTTGATGTATATCGAACATGCGTTGATGCAGTATCGGTAGAGAAGGTGGGCGATGAACAAAATATACCACAATATACCACAGACTATATGGTCGTAATATTCAAATCCAAAGATCGAGCCGCTCTTAATGAAAAACCCAATACCATGTGTATACAATACAATATACATTGAGACGCCAATGAGGAGGTGCGTGAGTGGCGTCCGCATTCTCGCCCGCGTATTATCGCGCACACGTTACGTACGCGCGATGAGCGCTTGATGAGACTTGAATGGTCCCGCGCCGCGCCGCGAAGGCAGCTCGATCTAGTTTATGCATCACTTTTGTTTCATCATCAGCAGCACACATGCTGCATTGTGCGCCGGCTGGCATATAACAATTGATACACACACACACAAGCAGAGATACACGTAAGCGTGGAAGACGCAGGTGGTGTCTGATGAGATGACGGATTTTCCCACCCGCGTGAAATGCGCCAATTGGGCTGGTTGTTATGTGCACACTAACGCGCAAGCACACACGCGCACACACACAAGCAGTTCACGTGTTCTCACACTCAATATCAGACTCTATAGTCTACTTTTCTCGAACGCGAGCGCAGAAGGTCCGCCTTGAAGAAAACAGAAACCCAGCCAAGATGTACCGAATGGATTGTTGAACTGCAGACTAACGGCAAAAGTTGTGTGCAGTGAAATCAGAATAACCAATTAACCGGCATTATCATCCAATGCGCTTTTAACAATCCGTCGGTCAATAAAACCGATATGTTTGTTGCAACTACTCAGTCGACAGCTCTTTGAGTAATTGTTTGCGGATACGATTCAGCTATGTGCACGAATGGCTGTCATAAAATTGAATTCCAGAACGCCGCAAATACTATTACGAATACCAATGTGCGGGCAATCGTGCGCACCCGAAAAACCGTTGCACATTCTACGCGACCGCTGCGCACGTGCATGCAAACTGACACACAAACATTCATTGGCCAATGTGTGTGTGTGTCCGTTGGCTACGGTAGAAACCAGAATTATGCGCGCTTGCGAGCGCCACAATTTAATGCACAAATTCCTAGCGCATTTGAGCGTGCGTGTGCGCGTCAATTGCGTGTGTGCGACCACTTGATTTGTGTGCGTTTTGTCGTGTTCTGGGTGCATGTAACGGTGGTTCTGCGCGTCGCTCTGGATGGCCACGAATACACAACATTATTATTATACGCGACTGCATGCGTGCACACACACACAATTTAATTACGTGCACTGCAATTTTATTATGTCTGCTGCGCTGTTCGCAAGCGTTTGTGTCCAGGCCGTGTGCACGTCAAATGTATAGTCTAGTATGCATGTGCCCGCTAGCATACCCACCTAGAGAGCTTTCTATTTGAACAAAATTCGTATACGCGCGACGGAGCGATGTCCAAAGCGCGCGCGCGAGTATTTGACACCGGTCCGGTTGATGACATACATTCCATCATTCGACGCATGGCGCGAACGAGCAGAACACGCACATACCAGCCATACATACCAGCAGCACCAACACATATGAATGTGTATGCTAATTAATGTCTCCAAATACGAGACGACGACGAGAAAATGCGATACCGATATTTGTATGCGCGTCTAAATGGGTGTGTTGTGTGTCTAACCCGATTGCGACGATGTTTGTGCAGACACACACACAAGCACACACATTCCGTGGTGTCGATTTAACAGCGACAGACAGCAGGCAGTGCAATAAAGATAGATAAGACGAGAGTACTCGCACCGCGCGATCTTTACCAAATCGAAAGTAATTGCGCAGAGCGCATCGATGAGTGAAAGTACAAGACAAGCGACACAATTTCGAGCGACGTGACCACGCGCAGTTAACCCCAAACGATTTGCCAAGAAAAACACTTGCGTGACCGTATCGTGTGTGTGAATTGAGTGTGTGCTTCTGCGCAAATCGCTCGTCGACCAATCGACACACACAGAGTTGCGTGTGTGATCTCACATGGTAGATTTGGAGAAAATATATATGTGCTTGTCACGTTTTGACCCAATTGGATAAACCCAGCGAGTTGGCAGTTGGCAATCAACCCGCGAAAATCTCCAATGAAACGAAACGTTTCTCCGATGAAACACTAAACGCTTTGTCCCTAATCGTTGCGAAACAAACGCAAGGAGTGGCATCGCTACACCATTAAATGCGACCCACTTACTGCGTTCGGTTCACGAGCGCATTGCTCAAGCTCTCGGCGCGAACAATTCATAAACTCTCGCGTGTATGTCATTCCAAATCGCGTGCGTGCGTGTCTGCCTGCGCGCCAACCAGTTTTGTGTGTGGACCGCGCAGGAATGTTTGTTTGTGCCCCACGACCACAACCGACGTCGTCGTTGTCGTCGTCAGCCCTCGACATATGTGTGTGTGCGTCTGCGAGTGGGTAATTGCCATATACACGCACTCGCGCATTATGTACACGCGCTCGCGAGTACGCGTAAATTGCAGCTATGTCGAAAGTATGCGCGCGCGAGTGAATATATCAATACACTTGGCAGTGTCGCGCATGCGTGTGTGTGTGCGAGGTGCGAGTGTGAGCTGTTCATTATTATATTTTGTTAACTTTAACCGCACGCGCGCGTGTGACGCGCCCGTGATACATTCACACATACAGTGGATAACACATGTTTATTAACAAGCAAATTGTTGACGTTGAAAACTATCAGATATCTAGATAGCATAAGTAAACTGAATCTTTTTTTGTATATTGAAGCAATGATACCATTGTCAGTGGTACTCGAAAGGAACGGCAGGCCGTTAATGTTACCATACAAAACCATGCTTCTTAACAAGCGCATAAATGTTTATTGTGCCCTCGAATGTTGTTTTCGAAGAAAGTCAAACCAAATGTTCAACGAAATTGCATTTTCGACAATATTGATGTTTCTATTACCTTACTACATGATTTTGCATGATTTTTCACCAGAAAAATTCATAATCAAATTATGGACTAGAGCAAAGTTTAATATTGAGTCTACAATATACCAAAATGTCAGCGTTCTTGTAAAAAAAACTCTGGGAGATAGATATTGGTGCAAGTAAAAAACAAACGCTTCTTTATGCTAACTTTCAGTTGAAGGCCTGCTGTTCCTTTCGTGGGCCACTGACAATGGTCGAATTTCACATAAAGACCAACATATGATTGCTTTTATATCCACAACAAGATTCAGTTAACTTATACAGCTCAGTCTCTAGATATCTAGTTCACAACGTCAACAATTTGCTTGTATGTGTTATGTGTTATCTACTGTACATATGAACACTCGCACGCTCAACGCGAACTCACATGGGCATTGAACACTCGCGCGCTGGCGCTGCGCTGGTACATTCAACACTTTCACAACATATTTGTGTCGTGCGTGGTGTCGGTGGCGGCGGCAACGGCTATGTTGTTTATGTATTGCGCATGATCTGACACTACACTACGACTGCTGAATGTCTAAGGTGTTTTGGTGCGATCGCGCGCAAACAAGAGCCATTCAATAAATCGCCACTTGCGTGGCGGACGCGTGGCGGACGTGTGTATGTGCATTGCAGCACATATGCACATACTTTGAGATTCTCTCGCGCAGAGTGGTGCTATGCAACACGCGCGAATCGCTGACCGCACGTTGCTGCGATTATATCGCGCATAAATATGTTCATTGCTGCTGCGTTGCAGCGTGATCGCGAAATTCTCCGAACGCTCGTTATTGACTCCGCGCTGCTGCTGCGAGATGCTGCGAGGCCAACTGGCACAAGCACACACACGCACGCGTAGACTCGAAGGCGTGTTGCATAAACGCGCCTCGTCGTCGTCGCAGCAGCAGCGGCAGCATATCGTGTGGCAATGCCAACTACACTTCAACCAATATGTACATTCATGTGAGATTGTCTTGCACTGAATACCGTTCAAATGAATCGACATCACACAGCACACAGCAATCGTCGTCGTATTTGCCCCGAGGCACGGACGTAACAGCGCAACAGCGACGCAACCGCCGACCACAATCGAGAATGGAATACTCAACAAAATATCTGTTGTGTGTGCGGGTATGCAGATACAGCCTGTGTGTGTTAATTGATTGACATACCAATGCAAACGTATATTTGCAAGACGGTAGTGAAGAAAAAACACTGTTTTTCTTGCACGCATGATTACGTTATGACGTGAGGTGGTAATTGATTGCACGAAGCGACGACGACGCAACTGCATTGACACCAAAATGCCATTCCATTGATTTGCATTTAAAGTTAAAAGTCATACACAATCTCAGAGCGCTTGTCGTTCGCGCTGTGTCGTCTCTAACCTTTTTAGAAAGTCATCCGCGAGCAACATATTTTCAAATGTTTTTCCAATTTTAGAATCCGAAATCCAGCTGCGACGGCGACGCGTCTTCAGTCTATACGGCGTATATTCCGGTTGTCGGTGCGCACAGAATTTTAAACCATAGGTATAATATGCAAATGCACCACGACGACGACGACCGACGATGGTGATGGTGGTGCGCTTCGAATTGGCTGTCAACGCCGCAGCCGACGACGACGAAGACTGCGACGACGAACGTGATGCAAATGTGTGATTAGGCGACGCGGATCGGATCGCTTATTCTTATTACCGACTCAGCCGAGCTCAGCCGCACAGTTCATTCGATGTCGTCGTCTGTCTCCTGTGTATCGTGCGGTTACGTGCAAGTATTTGCGTGTCAATCCGTGTGTGTGTGCGTTTGCGATGAGGTGAGAGAAGATTTTTCAAGGAGTGCCACACGCGAACGCCGCTGTGTTGACTCGATCGTATAATGTCGTCGTGCAGCCACAAAAACCTCGCACACAGATGACTATTTTCGCAGCACATTCCTCAAGCCATCAAGCCTGTCTAACAACAATACGCTGTGCAAATATTGCCCATCAAATATTAAAAGCTGACGCAACGCCGCTGATCGCAATCATCGATATTGTAAGCGATAGGTGTTTGGATGTTTTTTTTTCGCAATAGCAGTTTTGCTTATTTACTTCCTCATATCGGGCGAAAATTTACAGAATTTTATTTTGGGAACATACACACTCGCACACACATCACAATAACCAAAAGAACCAACCACTTTATACTGTCTATGTGTGTTGAGTGTGTTGTAGTTTTGTCTCGACGTGCGAATGCCGTTGCGCGATAGTGTTTACACACACACACACACACATTCGCGGTGAGCACATTAGCTCGCGGTGAGCGTGTGTATGTGGGCTTGGGTGGGGGTCTTCAAGTTCTGGATTCTGGCTCGCGAACGCGCGTTATGTTTGTGTGTATACGCGCGCGCGATGTGCGAGTGTTAATATACACACACACTCTGTGCTGCTGGCTGCTGGCAGGTATACTCATGCACCACATACGCGCACAACACACACAGCACAGCACACCTCATATAGTATATGTACGGCATAAGAATTCAAAATGGCCGTGGAAGAACATCGCAGCAGCAAGAGTCTCTGGCGCTGACGAGATTGCGTGGACAGTTCGCAGTTTTACACGATCTTCTTGAAGCGTGCTGAATACTAATCGCCACTGTGTGCGATCGTGCACACACGCCAACACGTAGAACACGCGCACACACACACTCACCAATTTGGCACACTTTTACGCCCTCTCTGAGGTCACACACACGCGAAAAGTTTCACTTGATCACACACAGCACACGTACACGCATGCAACACTCGCAAAAATCACCTCTTAAAACTGCGCACAAAACGATGACGATGCGTTGCGATGATGATGGTGGTGGCAGGCTCCTGCTTCCGTGTTGACTTGACGATGATTCAGTAATCCAATGTGTGTTGATTCTTCTTGATAATTCGTATTTGATTCGAGCGTACTCGCTGATCCCTATCAACCGATACAATTCAACGGTATCGTTTGTTATACCGACACTTGTGCGTGAAAGACACGCACGCACTTTGCGCACACGTTCGTGCTATTGAGAACGCGCACCAACACAGTAGCAGCGCAACGATCTGTATGTTGTGTATATGTATACGTGTATGTGATATGTATTCAGTATTCGCGCCGGGTGATCGCGCACTCGTCCGATCCGCACGGAATGTTGCTCCGCTTCGGCACACGTGTCTACCTGTCGACGGTCTCAAGCGAACTGATCGGCTCGAACGGTGCTCAGTTAAGCGGCGGACGACCGACCAAAAATCGGCGAGACCGTCGCGCGTCGCGTCTGCAGCTAACGATCAATGGAGTGGCGCAGCGAGGTGCGCGAGGTATCTGTGCTGCGATCTGCGCTCCGTTACAGTAGAAGAGCGTGCGGCGAGAGCCTGGCCTGGCTTGGCTTTGCGTCCGATGAGCGCAGCAGTGCGATCGCTACTACACGCTGAAGAGTCGTTGAGTGCGAGTCTCAGGTAGATCGCGATATGTGTTTACGATCTGTGTCGGCGACGTATTTGTGTGTGTGTGAAAAGAGCACGTACAAACACAAACACTCACACACACACACCTGTGTGACAGTGTTTACCGTCGTCGAGAGAAGCCACGCAATCATGCACACACAAACACAGTTATCATGCATATACACACACAACAGGTAGCTGCCAAAACAGCCAACAACAGAGCGAATGGTCGTGCTCACCGCTGATCGTCGGTCTCGTCGATCGTCGCTCTCACCGCTCAGCGCACAGCTGATCGCATTTCGCGCAACATTGTGGAAAATGGAACTGCATCGCGCAAAAGGTTCGTTGTCTGCGCAGTCTTTTGTTTTCGTCTTTCGTGGTCATATTTATTCACATCACAGTACCGTCACAAAATTCAAAACTAAACCCACCTTGCTCAATCATTGACTAGTCGTCGTCTCCACCGCCGCCTCCGCCTCTACCGCCACCGGCGCTACCCCCCTCCGATACGCCGCTAGCTTCGCCCACTTGCACCCGATCGCCGCCTCCTCCACCTCCTTCGATACATCCACACCCAACGCGCACTTTGGCTGCGTGCCCACCCCGTCGATGTCCTCCGCCCCAACTACCGTTGGCCTGCCCTCCCTGCGCCACTGCTCCACCCCGTTCCACGCAATCATCAGCCCATTGTCCGTGCAATGCCGCCGCTCCGGACGCGCACACTCGTACCCAAACTCGGCGCCCAACTCGCGCACCGCCCCAAAGATGAAATCATTGCACGCCACCCCGCCGGAGAACACAATCCTCCGCTGCACCCCGTCGCCCTCGAACCAGCCGCGCTGCTCGCAAAACTCCAGCGCCCGCTGCGTCCGATGGCAAATGTGCCGCGTCACACTGCGCAGCAGCGCCCCACAAAAGTCCTCGTAGTGCGGCATCACTTGGTCCGGCCGCAGAGCGCCCGCCTCCTCCGCCTTCTCAATGTGCCGCTTCGCGGTGTTCTTGGTGCCCGCAAAGCTGAACATGCACGTGCGCTGCCTCGCGAGCGGCAGCGGGAACGCAAAGCGATCGACATCCACGGCTCCTCGGGCAGCCAGTTCGATGGCCTGCCCGCCGCTCGCCCACTCGTACTCGGGCAGCAGTCGCAGCCGCAGGCGACGCGCAATCTTGTCGAACGCCTCGCCCGGTGCGTCGTCCAGCGATTCGCCGAGCAGGCGAAAGTCGCCCGCATCGCGCACGAAGGCGAGCAGACAGTGGCCGCCACTGGCCAGCAGGCAGAGGAAGGGATAGCGGATAGCGGGTTGAGTGAGTCGCGCCATGGTGGCGTGCGCCTCCATGTGGTGGACGGGGATGAGTGGCCGGTGGTGGGTGCGCGCCAGATGTTTGGCGTAGCGCAGGCCGACGAGCAGGGAGAGTGAGAGGCCGGGCCGGTTGGTGACGGCGATGGCGTCCAGATCGGGGATGGTGAATGAGGATTGGGCGAGGGCATCGGCGACGACGCGTTCGATGTGCTGGCGGTGGAGGTCCTGGGCGATGGGCGGGATGATGCCGCCGAATCTGAGAGGCGGTTGGCGGAGGGCAGATGAAGGGTTAGATGTATTGTCAGGATGAAATGATTTCTCATACAACTACGGATGTTGTGATGAGGCAGAATAAGGTTTAATACTACCTCGCACATTTTAAGTACGATCGGTTGTAAACAAGCGATTAATTAAATTTCGAAAAACATTATTTTTCAGCAACATTTCCATGCGCATTTTTAGTGCGTATCCAGACAATGTGGGTAATATAACGCTTCCTTTGCTCGGCTATGGGCTCTAATCTTCCCCGCTGTAATCAACAGACTTAGCGCATCATGATAAACATTAATTCTCATCGATAGGACACACACTTCCAGGCCTATAGCTCGAAACATTCGATGGAGTAAAAAAAGGGGTTGATGGATGGTTTCCTCTGCGGACGAAGAAGTGCTACCCGGAGGGACCCATGAATTTTCATGAAGATTAAAGAAATATGTAGCTAACGTTGGACACTAATTTTGTTATGATATCTCTTGATACTGTTGCTGTAATCGCGCTTTGAATTTCAGCAAAGAATACCACTTCTAAGGTTGTTAAACTGGTATTTACTGACTACTGACTGTATAGAGTTTTTTCTATGTTGGATGGTTCGTCACTTCGGTTCCAGGCTGCCGATCTACAAGAACACTTTAGCCACTCTCATATTCATATTCGTTCGTCTCTGAGCCTCTGCATTCCTCTTAGGTTCGCGTTCAACACTCAGCTAACCTCAGATGCGTGTTCTGCTGCGAGTTCAGCGACTCGCCGAAAATGTGACCGGCACCGTCGACCAGCGCGGCGCCCGTGTCATCGCACGACGTCTCGATGCCCAGGATCAGTGGCCGCACAACTTCGGGTCGCGCCGAGCTGAAGCGACGCGTTGCTAGCCGGTGGCCGCCAAGGCGCCAAATCGTCGGGCATTTGGCGAGCTGCATCGCTTCAAAATTGTCTAACTCAGTTACCTGCAAATAATATGTTCCACACAGAAGAATAACAATAACACATGTGCGATTCAATCAGCTGATTGCGCGGTCTGCGAACTAACTTGTGCAGAATCTGACATGCAGATGGCGTTGGGCTCGATGAAGCCGTACACTGATTGCGTATTTGCCTACTCTTTCGTACTAATGTAGTCATAGCACATCACATCGCCATCGCCCGACTCTTTCGCACCAACACGATGCAATGGGCAAACATCATTCGGCCAAAAGTTGGGCGAGTTTCGCGTCGTCTGCGTTATCAGCTGGGCCGTATTTGTTTACCAAATTTGTATCAACTTCCCCCAAGAGCATCGAGACGAATTAAAGCAGCATCAAAACTCAACACAGATGTGACTCCCCAAAGCTCGCGTCGATCGCGTATCTGTAAATGGAGCAGCGGCGCCACGACGAAACCCGACGCTCGTCTCAATCGTGACCGCAATCTCGTCGTCGCCGCATCGCCGCCGCATTCTGGCGTAGCAACTCAGACCTCAGACTCGACTCACGCGACGAACTCAATTAAATCATTATCGTTCTTCATTCCACGACGCTCGCAATGGACCACCTCTACTGCGACTACGACGAGAACCTCTCCCACAACGAATTCTTTCGCCTCCTCCAGTCCGAGCACAAGCTCATCGTCGACACCGCTCCGCTCGAAAACTGGGTGATCTGTGTGCCGCGCGCCGCCACGCTCACCCCGCAGCAGCTGGCCAACCCCGATTTTCTGCTCGCCCACGTGCTGGTGCCCAACGATGAGCTGCCGCAGACGCACTTCACCAATCTGCTCGGCGTCGATGTGCGCGTGGAGGGCAAGCGGCTGATTGGATGTGGCGTTCGTTCAGCTGCTGAGAACACGGCTGCTGCTGACTACTGTTCGTCATCGGCATCGTCGTCGACGACGACGATCAGTTGCGATGACGGAGGCTCTTCCTCGTCGGAGCCTGATGCGGCCTCGAACATAGGACCGTTCGAGTCGTACATTCTGTTCGAGGAGGTGTACTACACGTTGCAGCTGATGAAGTACAAGATCTGGTGCATTGAATCGGCGCTGTTGCCGCCCGCCAAGGATGCCAATGGCACTTCTATAAATGGCTCCGCTGCGGATTCGGCTCAGCTGAATGGAAACGGAGCGGCAGCAGGTACTCAGCCGGTCGGCATCTACGTGGTGCGCAACGTCAAGGACGCCGTCAACATCATCTGGTCGGAGACGCGCTCGAATGTGGTGTTTCGACGCATCGATCAGACGTGCGCCACGTTCTGTCAGCGTCCGACGCGTCCATCGCTGCTGGCCGCCGATCAGCCGAAGGCAGCAGGCGCAGGCGGTGAATCGACCAAAAACCATGACACCAGCGACTCTGATGCTGCTGCTGCTGCAGCAGCCGCCGACGAGGACGTTGAGTCGCTGGCCGATCTGCATGCGGCCACCGAAGCTCTGTACGGCCAGTGCTTGCGCATTCTGATGCAGAATCGCCGGCTGAAGGAGAAATGCCGTCAGGACGTGCATATTTATCGGATTGTGCGCATTGCGCTGGAGACGTACATGATGAACGTGGTGTATGAGCGCGTGCTGGATGGGATTGCGTTGGCGGTGCGGGCGGAGGGGGAGCGGTTCAATCGGATGGTGCGCGGATTGGCGGAGAGTACGGCGGCGTTTTGTGGGGTGGCAGCGAAGCACGCGGATGTGGTGGCGGCGGTGAGGGTGGAGCTGTTGCGGATGGAGGAGTGTTCGACGGCGATCGAGAAGTTGGGTGAGTGTTGAAGTGAGGTAGCGAGGGATTTGCGTGTTAGATCGGAATATAGTTGCAGTGCGTTGAGGAGGGATGTATTTTCCATAAATAAAAATATAAATATATCGTCGTTAAACTGTGAGAAAAAGCAGAAAATCTTTAACACAATTTTCCGTTTTCCTGATATTTTTCAAGCTCGTTAAAACATCTTGGAATTACTAATCAAAGCGGATAAAATGCTACAGTTTAAATATTGTGATATCACATTTTGAGTCGTAGAATCGATAAAATTCGTAAAGGAATGTTTGCCCTGAACATCAGTCCATATTTTTGTGACAAATAAGCTAGACATCAGATTACATTCTGTGCTCGTTTATCTTGGAAGAAGCCATATAACAACTTCAATGGAACGATATAGCTCAACAATTTAAATGTGTACACGCTGGCAAATCACAATCGGATATTGTTCGGGCTCTAAATACCCTTTAAACTTTAAATAAACGAAAAGATGGCATATAAAAAAATATCTCGTAGCAACACGACGGGCAGCGTTGAAATGTGCTAAAAAAGGGATGTCGATAAATGGAAAATTCGTATCGAAAAAACAATTCGGGCCTCTGTTAAAACATATTGAAATAAAATATCGACTCTGCAGCCCTGCGCCACCTGGTAGCAATATTTTGAAATGTCTTTCTGGAATACCATCAATTCCTAAAACAACATTTCAACTCAACATAATTCATGAGAATGTTTTGCCCAGGTTTGCAATCGAGTACAGCAAATCCACATTTAGTGCTAAATACAGATGATGCACGGTTAACTTTGAAATGGAATTAAGACCATTTACTGTGATTTGTTCATAAAAAGTCTAACTATATCGTAAAGTGTCGTAAAGTGACCACCCTGTACCCTGTACCTATAGTCGTCAATTTTCTGTATTTAAAAACACTGTTGTTAACTTGGCGATTTTTTCTCATCTCACCACAGCTTGCATCCGTCGCGCCATCAACGCCACCTCTTCGACCTCCTCCTCCTCGCCATCCTCCGTCTCCTCTTCGTCCACCTCTCGCACCCTCAGCGTCGACGATCTCATCCCCATCCTCGCCTTCGTCATCGTCCGCTCCAACCACACCCACTGGACGGCCACCCAAAAGTTCGTCCAGCTGTTCGTCTTCAACGACCTGTGCGACCCGCAGCAAACGGGCACCGCCACCGCCAGCAGCCACCATCACAGCAACCATCAGCGCGACAAGTCGGCCGACAGCTTCCTCGCAGCCACCCTCGAGGCCGCCATCACCTACGTGTCAGCCCTCCACGAGAACCGCCGCAGCGAAGCTGCCCTCGCCACCAGTGCCGGCCAGCTGGCAGCCCAGCGTCGCTCTCAGTTCGCCAATCAGACCGAATTCGTCGAGTACGTGGCGGAAGCTGTGCGTCGCGGCGACGAGCGCGAAGTGCTGCGCCTGTTCCGCCGTCGCGACGGCTGCGCCAAGGTCACTGTGGACGATGGCGCGGTCGATGCGGATGCGGTGGAGCTGGCAGTGGACGACGATGGCGATGTCTATTTGCCGGCTTCGGAAACGCTGCCGATCGACGCAGGCGATCAAACCGACGACGACGACGATCACAGTTTCGTCCTCATCGTCGGCGGCGGCGACCACGACGGCGATCCGGCGGACGCCGCCACGACCGCGCTCTGCCATCCGCTATGCGCCTGCCCTCGATGCGCCCACCTGATTCGCGCCCGTCAGCTCAACGTCAACACCGCAGCGCCCAATTCCGATGGCCTCCGCGCCCTCCATGTGGCCGCCGCCCACGGCCTGTCGCGCATGATCAACGTCCTGCTCGCGCTGGGCGCCTCCACCGATGCGCCGGACGCGCGCGGCTGGACCGCTCTGCATTACGCCGCGCACGGTGGCCACCAGAATGCCGTGCTGCTGCTGCTGCACGCCGGCGCCGATGTGAATGCGCGCACCGCGGCGCCGGCGCTGTGCACTCCGCTCCATTTGGCCAGCCAGGCGGGGCATGTGGGCAATGTGAAGGCGATTTTGTATGCGGCTGAGCAGCGAAGGCAGCGGGTCGAGAAGAACTGTCTGAATGGCGCCGGAGATACGGCGGTGCATTTGGCGGCGCGTTGGGGCTTTGCGGAGATTGTCGAGACGCTGCTGGAGTACGGGGTGAAGGTGGACATTCCGAACAGGGAGGGGCGGACGGCGTCGGAGTCGGCGCACAATTCGCGGGTGCGAGCGCTGCTGCAGAATACGTTTGTGGTGGTTGATGATGCGGCAGCGCCGCCGGGCGATTGGGACACTGTGGAAGTGGAAGATGGGGGTAAGTTGAGGGGAGCGCAGGCCGAGCGGCCATTTCGGGGATGCATCAGTGAGCAGGTGCTGCTGGAGGGTGATGGTTTGCGGGCGGATGGCGCAGGTTGGGCGGCTGAGAATGACAAGGTGGTGGCTGCCATTCGGAATGGCGATACGCAGTTGGCGTTTTATTTTCTGCGTGGTGCTGAGGATGGTGCTGTGGCAGATGTGGCAGATGTTGGAGATGCTGGTGCCACGGATGCTCCGAAAATCCCAAGAAAGATCGCCAACATCAACGGTCAGAATGCCGAAGGCCTGACGATGCTCCAAGCGGCCTCCGCTCAGCCCGGCAATGCGGAGTTGGTGCGCTATCTGCTCGGCGAGAAGGCCTCGCTGAAAGCGCGGACGCCACGGCTGCAGTCCGCGCTGCATTTGGCCGTGTTGAGCGGTGATTGCGCGAATGTGGCGGAACTGCTACGCGTTGCTGGCGACTATGAGGTGAATGTGCAGGACGCGGAGGGCAATACGGCGTTGCATTTGGCGGTTCGTGGGGGCAGCGAGCAGATGGTGGAGGCGCTGCTGGAGCACGAGCCGTGGCTGGAGGCGCGCAATGGGGAGGGGAAGCGGGCGGTTGATGTGGCCAGAGAGGGGTTTATGTTTAATGTGGCGCGGCTGTTGGAGGAGGCTGGGAATTAAGTTATTGGTTTTTAGAGTGTGTGTGTTTTTTTTAAATAATGTTGGTGCGAATGTATTGTTCCGTTTGGGCAGTTGGATTATGATCGAGAAATGTTTAGACCGTGATTCGGACTAGATTCTGCAATCTTCATAACTGGTTCATACTTCAATACTTTCGCACCCTACATACTATACGATATAATCAACCGTGTGCTTTTTATATCTATTCGTGTATAATGTATAACCCACCACAGTGCATATGATATCGGAATCGAAACAATAAATTTGTGCCTTTAATTTAACATTAATTCATCGTCGATTTACAGCGTTTCGGTTTCTTCGCCTTCTTCGGCCTAATCTGCATCATGCTGCGCGTGCAGAAGCATCGCAAATCTCGGATGGCGGTCAGTTCGTTTTTGATATCGGTCAGTTGATGTTGGAGTTGATGAACTGCATGACAGAGATAATGTGAGTCAATATTCGGCATCTTCAAGTGGCACATTCACACTCACCTTTCTCTTGGTGCTCGCGCTTCTTGCGCGAATAATAGTCTTGACTCTCCTTCGATTCGTTGGGCTTCAACGGTTGATTGGTGGCCACATGCAACCGCAGTCCGGCCAAATAGACAAGCTCATGCAAATCGGACAGCTCGCGGATGTTGAACGACTTGAACAGAAACCACAGAAATTAGAGACCGCGGGCTGAGTTCTAACTGATTAGGCGAGCGTAGGAATTTGGCGCCGAGACATTAGCGCTGACGTCAGAATGGCCGATTTCACCATGGCTTTGGCATTGAGCGCCATATGTCGGAAGTGCCGATGTATTTGGTGCCGACTTGTTTGTTTCCATATTCAAAGGGAGTATAACTAGATTTTGTCGTAAAACTCCACCCGAGTAAAATAGTGGTTTTAACATAATACACCGGTTTTAGACTCAAAGGGATTCTAACTAGATTTTGTCGTAAAACTCCACCCGAGTAAAATAGTAGCTTTTAACGTAAAACTGAGAGGGTACCATATCCGCAGTGCGCAGAAGCGCAGAACGCAGACTCGCAAGAATCACAGTTGCAATGCGCACACAAGCAGAACATTTTTGCAACGAAGCGTGAAACGCAGACGCCCTGCGCAGATCCGCAAAACACAGGCGCAGACGCGCATAAAATGTTTTTGTATTTTATTTAGCGCCGACTTGTTTGTTTACATATTCGAAGGGATTATATCTAGATTTTTTAGTACAACTCCACCCCAGTAAAATAGTGGCTTTTAACGTAAAACTCCGGTTTCAGACTCAAAGGGATTCTAACTAGATTTTGTCGTAAAACTCCACCCGAGTAGAATTGTGGATTAACGTAAAACTCCGGTTTCGGACTCAAAAGGATTATAACTAGATTTTGTCGTAAAACTCCACCCGAGTAAAATAGTGGTATTTAACGTAAAACTCCGGTGTCAGACTTTTTGTGCGTGCTTCCGCTTTGGAATACTGCGCTTCTGCGCCTTGCACTTCTGCGCATCATTTCTGCGTTCCTGCGCGTAGCATTTATTTATTGTTATTTTGTGTTTGCGGTTCTGCGCATCTATTCTTCACTTCTGGGTTTCCTGTTTCTGCGCTTATGGACTTTGCGTGTATGCTACCCCACGCAATATGCTGTTTTGTATGTCGCTGGAAACAATAGCAAAAATCAATGGAGCTAAGAATAGCGCCTTTTTTACAGTATTATCCGTTACAGTTATTCGACACGGACTTTCCAGACTTCCTGTTATTTATTACTGATGATAGGAACCAGTATATCTCCAGGTGAAGTTTCATTTAATCGGGCAGCTTCTCTAGAACGAGATCAGCGCTCAACTGTACTAATAGTACTAATAACTGGCATGCCAACATTAACGTGTATGCTCACAGAGTGATCAGTGTTTTCCTACTATGTTCTTTGAAAAGCAGTTTTTTTTTGCATATCAATTTGTCTAAAACTCATTACAATGTTCTCTGTTCTGACAAGTGTTGAATTTGAGGTGTCGTAGTCGGAGATCCGAAGCACTATTTTAAATTCCATAGCCTGACTAGGCTACCCACTTTACCATCACGTCGCGAACATAATCGAAGGTGTCTTATAAATATTAGTATACCTATTAGTATTGCCAATTCGTCTTTAAAAACAACGTTCAACATGTAATAAGCAGATAATAATAATCAGTAATAAGCAATAATAAGCGGAAATTTACAAGACTATACTAAATACTGTGCATGTCTGACGGATTGAGATCCGGGAATCAGTGTTCATGTTCATGCTATTGAAGTGATGCAAAGTTTCTTGTAATGGGCGGGGAAAACTTCAATAATGTTGGTTCGAATATGTGCATAAGCGCCGCTCATGCAACCAAACCGATCGATATTCGATTTGGGCTTTAACGCTACAAGAAATCTCGGAATAACATTAATTTCAATCATCTCGTGCTGGTGCTGTACGTTGAACTTTTGAGCGCACGCAAATCCATACATCTAGGCACACACAAACACTGACTGTAATACAAAACACTGAACAAAGTTAGCAGTTGCTGTGTGCGTGTG
>JANTBZ010090210.1:0-18404 GCA_024741255.1 Exechia fusca | reverse complement strand
GAGGGCTGGGTGACGTCGCAGGGCGGACTCAAGTCGTCACCGCCACCGCCGCCACCACCGCCATCATCATCATCATCGACGTCTACGAAAACCACACCAGACACTCGATCGATCGTGAAAGCGTGCGTGCGAGCGCATACGTGTCATGTGCAATGCGCCTCAACCGGCTGCGCTTTCGTCTGCGTCGTCCGGCAAGCGTGTATAGACGACGGCAAAACGGACGTCCATCAGACTTGTGTATAATACTCCAGAAAAGGATAATAATAGAAAACCACGATATAGTGGCGTATATATTCGTGTGAAAGGCATATTTTGTTATGGTTTTTTTGTTTAATAAAATCCAATGTGTTTCAATTGTTTCAATTTCGTTGGAGATGGCTCTTTAATTAATAATTATATAATACATGTTTCTAAATCATGTCCTTGAAGTTTTGAAGCAGAAACAAAGATTCACGATTATTCAGAGCATGTATGTTGCCATTCTAGACCAACACAATCAAAAATGGCGTATTATTGAAAATCCAGGGTATCGAAAATGCGTAAAATGTAGATTTGGTCACCCAACGAGCCTGCTCTTTCTATATACAATTATGAATTTTATTTTATTTAACGTATTGCGACCTGCTTATCTAAAAAAACATCCTACTTTCACTGATTTTTCCTTTGAAATTTGATTCTATTGACTTTGAGGGGATAATTTTGTGAAAATGTAATGGTACAAAATAGTTTATATACTAAGAAAACCTGTCGTCCTCCCACCATCTTCCATCCGTTCATGCGTGCGAGTCTTGCTGCTGGGCTTACGAACACGATACGCTGCGGCAAATGTCACCGCCGCCGTCGACGCCGACGCCGCCGCCGGGTCACGGACAAGCTCATTGTGCATTCACACAGACGGACGAGCAATTGCGAATTCACAATTCGACCCACGCACCCGCACAGCAAGGCGCTCGCTTGAATAACGCTCGCATTGATCTATTCGATTTCAGCAGGCTTCACAATGTGCATGAAAACACCGCGTCGCCGGGTTTTATAGCCGAACTATGTACAGTGGCAGACAGAGAATTGCGATCCATTTATCAAGCGCACTGAACTGATGTTTTAAACATAGTGAACGTTTATTAAACTGACAAAATGTCATCACATATTTTAGATACGTTCCTTGTGCACTATTGGAAGAAGACGACGTGGGTTCAGGTCGATTTGTTGAATTCTCATCACGCAATCACATTTTATTATGTTATCATCAAATGGGCCTCCTATAAATAATAAGTCTAATTTTGTTTTTCGACAGGACCGAATTAGTGTCGCTTTATGTATTGTTTGAAGAACATGGCCATGTTCGCCAGCAAGCTATGATTTTGCATAACTTTTTCGCTTCTTTTAGTGCACAAGGAGCATAACATATATATAACATTTGTCTGTCAAATATTCGTTAACTATGACATGATCTTCAGTTCAGAACGATTGAAAAAAACAAGGTTGTGATTCTCTGTCTGCCAGTGTACATAGAGTATATGGAGTGGGTGGTGGTTGCTCGTCGTAGACGTGCGGGTGTTGCGATACAAAATGCATGCGCATACGATTGCCACCCTCCGACGCGTTTCGACCCTGGAACACGATAGACGGCGGTAATTTCGAAATGAGCTTAGATTTGAGCGCGCCAGACAAACACGCACATATACTATAGTACGTCGACGAATCGAAAAGAACACCTATTCCACACCAACACACGCATATCCTTCAAACGGCCAAACTCTAATGCGTTCGTCGACGCGTATGCATACTACATGAAGTGCCGTCGACACGCACGTCACAACACACGCACGCACTTGCGCATTCACCGACTCATTCGCACACGCCGATGGCAATATAAATCCACGCGAGTCGTTATTTTACGAGCGCACTGACTTGATGTGTGCGTGCGCATGTCTGTGTACTAGTGTACTAGTGCTGTGCTTCGCTGTTCGTGGCAAATAAGTAATTTGTAGGCGCCGAGAATGAGTTTATAACATACCACCAGGCAAATCACCGCGCGCGAAAGCGAGCGCACATGTGTGGACGTGTGGAGGAGAGTCTCCGCCGCTTCGCGATTTAAGTACGCAATAGAACAAAGCTCATAAAATACAAACGAATGCAGAAGCGACGGAACAAAAACACGACGAACGAATCGACGCAAATGCCCGTCGATTTATTCGTTTTTACTCCATCCGCGCACGCGCGCGAAATGGAGCATAAAAATACTAATAAATTGCGTTGTGTTTAAAGTTGGGCGAGCAGATGATGATGATCGAAACTCGGCAGGTACGTGAGGTGCAGTTTGTTTGTGTGTGCGTCACGAAGCCCCGCAGTAGGAAAAATTCTACCGAACCCAACACAGCCGGCCAAACGACCGGCTCGGGATCGGAATCGGTATGGAAATATAAAAAATATCCCAAACATACCAGAGACGAGCGCATTCGCGGAAAACACGAGCGAGCATAGCACGATGAATTTTATCGTTTGGCGCAGAAAACACGCAACTTTAGTTTATATACCTTCTCCCTACACACGCCAACACGCTCCGCGTCGGCCAACTCTCTGGTTACGTTGGTGTACTAGGATCAAACCCATGAGATTGAAAAATGTAGACGAGAACCGAAAGCACACACCTGGCGAACGGTCCAATATTATCAAGTCAGCGGACCTTCGAGGAAAACCTTCTAAGCAAGGGCTAGGCTTATCAACCCAATTGCTTTTGTTTTCCATGCATGTATAACAAATTAGCCGCATGCGTATTGAACCAATCTTGATCGTCCTTCCCTGTTGGTGAACCGTATATCAAATGGGGACATTACTACATACTGGCGATTAGTATACTAGAAAATAGACTATATTCAAAAGTTGGCTAAATAAATAAGAACATTCATGAGATAAAACTAATGTACATTATTTGAATACCCGTTGACAATTGTCACCAGGGGGCCTAGAAACGCGTATCTTGCTTTGCTTTGTTGAACTCCAGGGTCCCTTGATTCGTTTCGTTGAAAACTCTTAAAAATCCTGACGTGGGACGAATTCGAATTCTCGAATAAGGGTAATCCCAGGCTGTCGATATTTGCCAATGTCCGCACAACGTAGTTTTCAGACACCAAACTTGATATCTTCCATGAGCAAATTGAAGACTCTTGATGTGGATATTGACAATTGTATCGATTGCATATTGTTTCCAGATGCCCAGAAGCTTTAACAAATATTTGTTCATATGTTTTACTTCAACTCTTCAACTAGCTATAGCCCACTTAAACAGTTCACAAGCTCATAGGTATGGTTCCAGTATGTGCCAGCCAGTCCCAGCAGGAATGCTCCGTGTATTACATTTGCATTTTTGATGCGCGTCTCGGGTCGTCGTCGGCGCATAAAGTTTAGACATTGTTTGCTGCCGCGCACAGAGCAAAACGTCGGCAAAACGCTAACGCTTAGGCGAATATGATGGATATGTTTGCGTTTGCGCATGCGAAGGACGAGACGACAGGCGCAGGGCTGAATTGCTGCAGTCTTTCCGAAGGGGTAGCAGCATAAACCTTATCGCTATGTTGACACATCAACCCCTCGCTCGGACCCGGATTTTTTCCACGCGCGCGGCGCGTATTAATACAATTCTAATTATTTCCTCAACCGGAAAAAAATCGTTTGTCGCATTGTTGGCTTCGTGCAAAGGAAGCACACAGAATACTAGGTGTAGCAGGAAAAACAGCGATTTGGATTGAAGGAAATGGCTCGCAAAATAAAACTTGGTTCTTTGGAGTAAACCAGACAACATGTCTCCGCAAGGGCGAGACTTTTTGACCTATTTTTATATATATGGAGCATTTGCTCCTGTTGGAAATTTTTCGACACAAATTTCAGTACAAATGCCATACAGGTGATTAGTACTAGAAAATGTATAATATCGTCGTCAAAATGAATTGGAATAGATATGGTATAAGGTTAAACTTATTTTCAATGAAATGTAGCTGTTGATGAGTGATTTACGTTAGATTAAAACCCATTGATAAATTGTCACCCGGGGCCCTTAAAACGAACTTCTTCGTTTTCCCTATTTAACTGCATTCCAGGGTCCTTGGGATTTTTGAAGATGACATTTTTTCGAATCCTGTCGAAGAACAACATTGTTCACACTATCAAAGTGAATTATGATTTGTTTTGTATTATATTGAAGAGGTACAAGAGTAATTTCCGCGAATGCTGTTTTTTTATTATTTATGTAGCAGCACTCAAAACCTTCGGATCAAGCTTGTTCTCATTTCATTATATCAACGCGTTCGGCAGAGACGCCTCGCGAAAGAAAACACCACTTTTTATGCTCACCCCTAGTACACTTCAATTCATTATGCACGAAACCGCATTACGGCCGAAGTGCTGAACAGCGTCTTGTCATTGCCACCGAGAGATATTTGTCCAGCAAACAATCTCGGCGCGATCTGCCGTACCGCTCAATGTTTGTAAAATTTGATAATTACATTCCTCGAGCTCGACCGCTGCTCGGCACACTCTCGGCTCGGCGACTCACCGAACCGAATACACGCACACACACATACACACAGCAAATAATCATTTTGCCGCATCTTAGCGCCCGCCTCAAAGTACAAACAACAAACTTGCGCAAACGCGCAGAGACTCGAATAGGGGCGACCAGCAGGCGACCAGGCAAGTGCAGTGTCGAAATGCGACACTTGTGCTCACGCACATTAATTGAGTTTAATTAGCGCGCCGGTGTGTGTCTGCGTGTGCGTGAGTTCTCGCGAACGGAGGTAATTTGCGATGGTTTGTTTCGCGCGATTCGCGGTATCGTACGTGGATGAATTTCGTTCGTTTGTTCGTTCGGTCCTGGCTGTCACACGCAGAAAGTCCGGGGTGCGTAGCTCACGTTCGTTCCGCACTTCGACTAATTGAGTGTCGCATTATATTGTTGCAGACGACGTATATTTCGAGACAAATCGCCGCCGTTCGCCGTCTCGACGTTCCGCTGAAATGCAATCTATCTTTTCAATCAGCATCAGCACCGTGCACATTCAATTGGAATTGCGCCTGGCAAAAACCGAACTCTATAATATTTCTCTCGCTCTGCATCGCCAACGAAGTCCATTCATCTCCCAGCATGGGGATCATTTCATGCGAAACGGTCTGCGGTTTTAGTGGGTGCGATTTTTTGCGGCGCGCTCCTTTTTGCACAGCAAGTCATGCATGTTCAGCTGCGAGTCGTCCCGAGAGCGGAGCGTCGAAGCATAGCAATGCAAATAATATTCGCAATGTGCCGTGCCGTTGATGGCGTTTTACTTTATCGAACGCAATGTCGAAGTATTACCGCACCCGCACACGCAACAGTCATCGAGATGAATGTGTGATCGATAAAAAAGCGATAAATGATCCATCTTCTGAAAAATGTAATATGATTAACAAAGAATTAATCGTCTTTAATTGTGGTTATTATGATTAGCAACGAAACCCATTTTGACGAGGTGTCAGAAAGAAATTCGAGTTATTTTCAAAGCAAAATTCAGAGTATTATACCGGGTTTGAAGGGAATTACATACAATTTTCAGAGGGCTACATCCCATTCTCAGTGGACAGGAAAAAAACATCAAAACAACAACAACAACACACTTGTTCGGAAGTATACTATTTTCTTATTCAATGTAACGCCAGTCTACAAGGATCCATAATACTACATGGTTCACTAAGTCTCGGGAAAAGTGATGAAAACATAAACTTTTTGATGAAAACTTGTTAGGGTCCTCTACATAATCTAATTATAGGCCTATAGCCGAAATTCAGCGATCCTGGAATATCAAGATCACTTCCAAAAAGTAACCTAACCCTCGCAAAATCCCCATTTTTCGCGATTTATACTGCCTCATATTTTTCCTGGAGACACCATTTTGAATTTTGAAATTGATTATCGACACTGAGGGCCGAGTATGGATAAAACCTCAAATGAGACCAAAATTAATGGGCCAATCATTAAATTATCGACATTTTATTGATTTTGACAATTGTCCGTTTTTGCGTAATCGCGGCACGATATGTCTAAACATTGCTTCCATATCTTTAGGGAATCAAGAATCTTTTGCTGCCAAACTTTTCTGTTTCCGAAAATATTTGGTGGACTTATTGATGTGTTCGTCAGTAACCGACACATTTATTCGTCGACTGCGCGCCATTAGAGCATTGATAACACTACGTAAAAACCGATTTTCCCAGCCTTCTATCAAAACTTGCCTGAAGTGACAATGAGTGTTACGTAGTGTAATATGATATAAGCGAAATTATCGCAATACGAACATATCGCGAAATAAATCATCGAAGGTCCGATATCTCGAAATAAACTATATCTACAATCGATATATTAATATTCCCATCATCCCTAATCCCCGACAGCCCGGTGAGCTGGCTGGCACACCGCGTCTGGGCCAGCGCGTCAAGACCGCGTCGCTTTTTTAATCCCACACGAGAGTGCGATGTGTTGGTTTAAAAGCACGTGTGTGTGTGTGTGTGCGTACTCGCTTATGCAGGCAATCCTCGACGAGGCGTGGCGTGCACAAACACGCACACACACAGTGCCGATAAATATCCGGACGAAAGGGTTTCGAAGCACGCGCGCGCAGACGACATTGCATATGAGGTGGTGTGATGGCATATGTGCGCATATGACAGGGTTGAGCGGGGGGGTGGCTGAGCGGATAGGTGAGTCCTCGTCGAGAGGTTCGCTCGAGTCGCCGTGCCGCGGCCGTGCCGCCGTGCGTCAACGACGTGATATGATGGATTCCATTGACGGGAAATTGGTTCGTCGGTTTGTGTCGCCCCCGCTTTCGACGGTCGGGCTTCACACCGCGTCGATGGAAAACGACGTCGACCATTCTGTCTACGATGCGCACGTGTAAACACACTCTATATGTTTATGATGTGTTTGTGTTGTGTGCTGTGGAGTGTGCGCGTATGTGTGTAAGTAATAATAGCCATGTAGCCTTTGAAAATGTAATTTCGTTGTACGGTCATCCATATGATACGCCATTCGCAATTCACACGCAAACAGAATAACAGTAGAGGTACACACAGCGCAATGTGTGAATATCAATGCGGAGAGCAGAGAGAAACATTAAAGCTAATAGTAAAAGGCATCACATGAATTATTTAGTTTATTAGCGGCGAATGACACTCACATCCATTCAGAGCTATGTTTATGTATTGTGTCAAAATCGAGTAAACGGTAACGTGGACTGAAATAAAATGATTTATTATATCGGCTCGTCATATTGGCGCAAATTAATCGGAGTTGAAACTGGAATCTGTGTTTGCTTATTCATGAGTATACATTTCGATTGAAATAAAATCAGTTGTGTTGCAAGAATTGTTCGCTTGGGGGCGTTAGTTTGACATTTTCCACGTGAAACCATCAATCAAGCACTAGTTTGATTTCAATATATAACTTTGTGAAGTTTGAGTATGATACAGAGGGTGGAAACGCGGATCATTTGAGCATTCTTGCATCATTCTAGGTCACGCCTGTGTATCATTTACACAACCAAACATTAAACACGAATATTTTGCGGGAAGTGGAAAACTGGGTGCGAAATCATGCATTTTGCAACGGATTTCAGTCGGTGATAGAAACTCATGAGACATGACGCTTTCCGCTCCGCTGTACTCATGAGACTTGACGCTTCCCGATTAACATTTTTATTCGATGAGAATGTGTACTTCGAAACATTCGAGAATGTCGAATGGCTCGATAGATGGTTTTCATCGTGTGTAGTTCATGATGGACAAATATCCGAACAAGATATCTTTGATAGTTTTTTTGTAATAGCCATTAGAATATGACGAGAAAATCCCAATTTTGAACTATCGCTACTGATACTACTAAATGAAATGAAATATTTCCCTGCATAGAACTAATTCTGATCAGAGGAAATCATTTGCCATTTGCGGCACGAAGAGCCGATTTTTGTTATTACAAATCAGAATCCACAGTGATTCAGCATGCTTATGTGCTTTTCAACTTTCTGCATTTTTACTCCCAGTATTTGTATACACACTAGCAAATATAGACATCACATGCCAATATTTAAATCAATTGTCTTCATTTTAGGAACAAAATAAAAGATTTTTTTTGTAAACACGTTCATAATCTTAACTTTGTATAATCAAGAAGATACGGAGTGCGACTGGAAAAAAAAGCATAACTTTATAATCCTATTACTAGTCTACATTTTCCAAACAGATAAACTTCGAATATTTAATATTATATCTAGATTTAGTCGATATCATTACTTTTGTTCAACCTACTACTCACGCCAGTGTTTGAAATTATGTGGGCCACTCGAAACATCATTCATTATCAAATATTTCGCGATGATCACAAACCTTCATTCGTATCATCGCATAGGCCATTTAGTCGCAATACACAATACACCCGATGTCACTGATATAACTCCAATGGTTTAGCTCGGATTCGCGACGAAGGACATTAGAGCTTCCAACCAACCCCCACCCCCACAATGTCGCCTCGTGCGAATGTATGCGTGCATACTTTGTTCGGTCGAACATACATAAATTATAAAGTTGGCGTCCGGTGACTAGAAGTCGGTTGAGGTAGGATGGGGGAATTGCTAGCGCACGCTCCCCGAACCCGTGTGATGCTGATGATGTAGCTGATGATGATGATGATGATCGTTGTGGTTGCTGCGGAGTTGCGGGGCACTTGGTCAACCCCATGCGGAGCTGTGTGTGTGTGTGCTTTGCGTCCGGTCAGTCGGTCGATTGGTGTTAGATATTTATATTTCAACCGTTCGAGCGGAGCGAGAGTGTGCCGGAGTGTTCCGGAGTGCGTTTGATATGACTCTGTTAATGATCAAACTTTTTGGCACATACATACACACCAGCACACACACGAAATCGGTGTGTGTTCCTGGGGTTGCAGGTTTATTTAGGGCAATATTTCCGGTGTCAGCTGGAGTGTATGAAAAATGGCTGCAGATGAGTAGCGGAATTTATTTAATCCATCATCAATACAGTTGCAGGTTGCAGTTATTGGGCAGATAATAACCCATATAATCTGCATAATTAGTGGGCTTGCGTATGCGTTGTGGGTGGACACGCACGTCACGTAATAAATAATTACCTGGATAATATTTACGTGGCCACATATCGCATGCACTTCCGGGAACTTGGTATTCTATCAATTGATCCCCATATCCATATATGTATTTAATCATACGCGAGTTCGCTCAATCTCCGCGGAGCTAAACAAAGCTGATCTGAATAATATGATGTGAATTATATATACCCGCCCGTTTCGGTCTCGATCCGCAATGGTTGGCAATAAATGAATTCATTATAGCGCACAAGTCGCCGAGCGCAGGATAACGATGTTCGCTATGATTAATATTATTAGCATCATCAGCAGAACCGGTTGTCCGGAATCCCCGTGTGACCGCACACATCATGTGGTGTGCAGTGAATTGCTAGCGTATGTGATCTGCGAGCAAAGCTTATCATGTTATATTATGCGATAGAGTGAATCGGGGTGAGGTGATGTCTTTAATTCGATAGAAGCAAACGTAGGGTGGGTGGGGCAAAACGTGTCACAGGTATTTTTTTAACTTCATGTTTGAAACACTATTGCAGTTTTTATCCAACAAGTCTGGATACAGCAAAAAACATATAGAGTCTTTGTGCTATCTCGGAAATACCAGAATACCATTTTCCCCACCCTCCCTACAATTTTTTTCGTTCAGAAAAATTAAGCACTTATGAGAACAGTCTAAAATAGACGGATCAACCGGAGAATTGCGGCCAGTCGAGGTGGCGGAAACGCTCCACACTATACACAAACAAATACTGCATATTGGCAAGTTTAATTTAAATTGTGGTTGTTCATATTTATCCCTGGAGACAATGGTGAATATCATGCACACATGTGTACGCAAACATTTCACTCCAAGCACATTGCACGCGCGATTCATTCCGACCAGAATAATTATTGCTTACACACAACAAACACAATGCCAGAGAATACAGCCGCGTTTTTCACCGCACTCCACACTTGGAGTTTTTGTTTGACGCAAGCACGTATCCGGCGTAACATTTGCACAAACATATTCACGTGGACGCGCATCGCTCGGGAATTGCTTTCCGAAAAATACCGCACCCTGTTTGCGTTTCGCGCGCACACACACACACAAACAAACGGACATTTTATTTATTTGATTATAATTTCACAATCTGCCTGGCGCTTGGCTGGCTGACTGGCCGGTCCGGTAAATAATGTAATATGCACGCACCGAGAGAGCCAGAGCCAGAGAGACAATATGTTGTGTCGATGTCAAGGAATTACACGCGCGTACGCACAAGCGGAAACGCATGCGCGCAGCTTCGGACCGTCGGGTCGGGTCGTCGTGTGGTGAACGCGTGCGTGTACACACGAAATTCGTTTGGAGGGCGTCTCGCCGCCGAAGCGGACAGCGTGCCTCAGCCGTCCAGACTGGAAGTGTGCCAGATTATGAATTTGATTATTCATTATAGTATAGTACACGCGTTGTGCTCTGGGCCGGCTCGTTTTGCTTTGCCCGGCGCGCGCAACCGGACTCACGCTGAGCTCGGTGTGTGCGTGCAGTGGCGTATGCAAGAAAAACAAGAGTCTCAACCCGCGAATATTTCTAACCGTACACGAAAGAAAGACATAGAGCTAGAGCGTACATGCTACGATCAAGGTGTGAACTTGTACGCTCCATATAAATTCAACAAGCGGGTGCCATTGAATGGACCTTGATATTTCTTTTTAAATCCAGGAAAGAACGAGGGCAAGCATGCTCACCACCTCGTGACATGGTTTTTTAGCTCGTTAAGACCTTGTAAGACCTTACGAAGTCTTATAAGATCTAACAAAGTCTTTAGATCTTATAAGACTTCGTAAGACTTTTAAAGATCTTGTAACTAGCAAGTTATCTTGTTAACACCTCGTAAATAGTTATCAGCCATTTTAACACCTCGTGGCTAGCTTATTAGCTCGGTAAAGTATAATAGCTTACATCCTAGATACAACAAATCGCGGGTTTGGCACAATGTTTCAATACTCTCAATCAGTAATAAATGATGGTTCGTGGTTTTCATTGGTTTCACTCTGAACAATCTACAACACCCCCATCGGAAAATCTATAGTACGCCACTGTGTGTATGTGTGTGAGTGTGCGCGACGGCTCCTTGGAGACCACGGCGTCGCCCCGTTTGTAGTTGGCGTGTGTCGTGTCGTGTCGTTTCGTCGGCAGTCGGCGTCCTCGGCTCGACTCGGTTGCGCAAACACGTTCCGCTGATATGTTCGCAGCTCCGCGCAGCCGGTCCCCAGGATGCATTAATTTTCATTAAAAGCACACACACACACACGAACCGACTCTGGCTAACACGGAAAGACTCTACCCAGAGGGACATGCACCACACACACACGCAAGCGCGCGCAGACAATCACAACGACCGTCTGCCGAACAGCGCAAAAGACTTGCGAGTGCCCCCGGACCGGATCCGGATGGAATTTAACCGGCGCTGAGCTCTCTCTCTCTAGCAAATGTGCTGTGCCCAACTTTAATCTGTGTGTGTGTGTGTGTGTCGTTTCTATCGATCAATACATACAAGCGCACACAGAAGCGGCGACCGATTCAGCAGTAGCAGCAGACTTGCTCAATGTACGAAATTCTTTTGAACTTGAATTTCATTGAATTTGTTGTCACTGTATTTTGTATTTTGCTCAAAAGAATGATTGAAAATGTTTTAAATTTTGCCCGAAATGATTTTATAACTTATACTTGCAATATTTGTTACTCAAAATACATATTCACTACGTTGATTGATATATTCGGGCCAACCGCGATAATAATGAAGGTTTCATTCATAACGAGAAAGCTCTGAAAAATACTTGATATGACGTTGTCGACGTAATCTGGCTATGTACACCGTAGTCGTTACGTATAGGATAAATATTATATTTTGAACAGCGAGAAAGAATAACTTACCTAACATATGGACCTTGGTCGTTATCATACGAATCAGAATCGAGAATAGCGTTCATCATTGCACAAAAAACGCGAACGGTGGAAAATAGAAGCACACGTCGGGCATGAAACACCAAGTCGGACCGAATTTTCGACAATTTTCGACAATTTTTAGCTATGACGCATGTTTATTTGTGGTCAGTACAATAGCAGAGAATTGTCGAAAATCATTAAAAATGTGCTCCTCGAATCCATTTCATGAGATTCGCGTTAAATCGCCCGGATACTGTTCCGAAGAGTGAGTACGTTGTAAGAAAGCGTTGTTGTTGTGTGCACAGTTTTAAAAAGAAGCGTAAACTTGACTGTTCGACTCTCTGATGTTTCAGTTTTAAATCTTTGAGTTTAGCCAAATTAAATCAATTATTATTCAGAATGAGATTTGATTAGATATCATTATTATTATGTTTCTTTTCTTGCGACCAATATTCTGTATTCTTTATTACAAATTCTCGATCAGAAGGATACAAGCAATTTATTTTGTACACTGAAAAATACGTATCAAAACAGTCATTTGAAAAAATAACTTTTTGTTTCTATTCCGACAAGTCTGCGCAGTAGCCGAGTGCCAACGATGTGCCAAAGTGGGACCAGCGCACGGGTCCAAGGCGCTCGCGTGCGAACTTTATGCGAGAACGTGTTCGTATGTGTGTGCTGTGTGAGTGTGTAAAATCAATTGGCGCATGCCCGCCGTCTGGGTACAAATGATGTTACTGTGTGTACTTGTACAACTTGGTCTGGGCTAGCATACAGCAGTGTGCAGCTCGCAACAATTTACGACTGGTGTCGTCGTCGTCCTGAGAACCAGCGCGCTTCGCGAGTAAGATATTGCGAAACTTTTAGCGCTTTCATATTTCCACGCTGTACCACAATTCTGCTGGTATCAGCAGCAGTTGAGCCGACGACGATGCACATTAGACACTTTCGCGGGCGTTTCATTAAAGCGAAGCCAACGTATCAATGCAGGCTGCAGCAGTGACGCTTTTAATCGCTTCGCCCAACCACTATCGAAGTTCAGTTAAATTAGCACCCGACCGCCGCCGCCGCCGCCGCCAACTGCGCCTACACACTCGAACCTTGAAGCCGAGGAGAGGCCCATAAGTACCGCAGTTATCTGGCAAATAATCAGCAGTCCAAATTGGAAAAGTTCAGAAAGCACGACCACGACGAGCGACGACGATGCCTGTGTGTGTACAGAACACTCGCATGGCAGTTTTTCGCAGCCCACATATTTGCGACAAACGCAAACGCGCTGTGCTGCTGTCGCTGTGGCGGCGGCCGAACACAAGTTTCACATCAACACACATGCGTGCGTGCGAGCGTGCGAGTGTGTGTGCGGCTGCTGTGCAACGACGTTTGGCGGAAAAACAATTTCAAACAATTTACCAACAATCGCATTGCTCAGTGCGATGTGCGGCGCGCACCGAATGCCTGAGCGTATATTATGTGTGGGGGATGTGAAGCGGTTGAGGGCATTATCCGAATGAGCAAATAATGCATACAAAATGAATACATTGATCGTCATAGATAATATTATATGGTTTTCCTCTACGATATACACTTGAACATGGGGAGGAGGAGAAGTTGTGTCCACTTGAGTGAACACGAGCACCAAACCACAGATCTGGGCACAATATATGCTCCCTTTGGACACGACAGCTTTGCTATGGCAGAGCTTTTTTGCTGATAATAAACTCAATATCAATATTTATCAACTTGTTTTCATCCTTATTTTTTGCATGTTTCAACGTCTTGTTATTAGGCTTTTTTGATAGTTCTTTAGGGCCCGAACAACATCCGATTGCGGTTCGTAAACGCGGTGTAACTTCATCATTCGAACACGTGTGTATTCGATCGACCAATGCTACCAATCTATCCTACATAAAGCAAAACGCTCCTGGAGTCTTACTCACAATACAAACTCAATTCAGACTCAATACCTGATCTGTCACAGGGTTTAGAGAGTAGATAGCCAATTCCATCGACATTCAAAAATGCATGAATAAAACCTTGCCAATATTTATGTCTACAACCGAACCAATTCCCCAGACTGGCGAGGAACGCCCCATCCAACTCCCATCCCATCTCCACTCCTCGCGAGTACACAGAACATGTGCATAAATATATGCTGCGTTCGCTCGCTCGCTCGCGCGTATGTGCAAAACATCAACACAGCAAGCAAGCCGTCGCGCCGCCGATGCAAACTCCACACTGCCACTATGTACTATGCACTACTCTATGTTGCAATTTCCTCGTGCATCCGGCCGACGATTTGTGCTGTGCCGTTCGCCGACCGAAACCCGGGACCAAAGAGTTGTAAATCTTGTTGTTCTGCCTGGCTGGCGTGGCGTGAGTGCGCGTTTGTTTACGCGTGTGTGTGGGTGTGTATGGGTATGTGCGTGGGTGTAAGTATGCAGTACACCAACTATCCGCACACTTGTCCCGCTTGTAGTGCTGCAATTCGCGTCCGAATGTTCCGACGACGACGACGAACACGCATTCCCGTCTGATTCGGCAAAGCATGTTTACATCGAATCGCATATTTCTGCGCGCCGTCCGCCGTCGTCGTCGAAATGAGGTCAACCGAACGCGCATGCACCCACATGCCCACATACAATCAACTTGGAAATTACTCACAGCCGTCACGGGCTCCGGGCTCTTCGCGACGTGTAAATATTCAAATTTAATACAAAACCCAGAACTTGGCCGTTCAAAGCCGACAGGGTTGGTTAAAGTTGGTTCCGCCAATGCGAGCCGGTGCGCGCCCATATTTGCACCGCACATATTTTTCTCGTGCACTCTGCGTGCGTGCGCGCGCAAAGTACGAGAAGAAGAAGTTGAAAACATTTTCCATTCGAGCACCTGCTCTGTCGTCGACGTCGTACTACATGGTTCATTAGGTCACGGGAATAATGATGGAAACACGAACTTGTTGATGAAATTTCTTTGTTATCTCTTTCAAGGCGATCCTGCGATTCTGAAATATTACGATTACCTTTGGAACGTATTTGGGACTAACCTTTGCAAAATGTTTTTTTCGCGATTTATACTGCGTCATTTTTTCTCTGGAGACACCATTTCGAATTTGGAAATTAATACTGTTACTGTTTCATAGATTATGGTAATTTTGTCTCTCCGCAGAAAGCTCCTAAATCGTGTGCTTGATATGTTCACACCTAGTTTTTATTTGTTTTGTGTATCTGGAATCTTCAGCTTCCTAACTTTTCTTTTTCTGAAATTATTTGGAGAACTTATTGATGTTCACGTCTGTGGTGGTGGCACCAGAACACCGGTTTTGCTGGGACTTAATGAACATTGTAGTAGACGGCCGCTCGTCACATGTAGATATTATGCAAGCACGTATATGCTGCACGTATGTATGTATATGCTACATGCATTCGTGTGAAGACCGTTGGGTGGTTGAATCGGAGGTGGTGGTCGTAAGTCGGTTGAACAGACACACCACCGCCACAGCAGATGGATGAATGCGAAAGAGGACGAGGCTAGAAAAACTTCTATTCTGTTACGCTTCGTTTGGCTGGTGTGAAGAGTTGCGCGTGAGCGCATGTGCTCGAGCGTCTATGCTGAGCCGTTGCCGTTTGAATGGTCGGCTTTAGACACATAGTACACGCTAGATTGTCAAGCACTCGCCAGGCGCGCACTCTACACACAAACACACTTGTGCGCGTGCACCGTGCATCCATGCTGTGCACCACACAACGACATGTCGTTGTCGTATGTCGTCATCGCGTCGCGCGTTGCTGAGATGTGTGCATCCCAATAAAGTCGCACATGCAATGCATCGCAAACACGCGGTCGAGTTCCATCCCAATAAAGTGCTTCGCTTGCAGCTTCTTTTGCAACTGCAGCAGCAGCCCGGCGAACAACACACTGAACAACCAGCAAAATAAACTATGCTACGACGGTTTTCACGGTATATGGCTCATATAACAAAGTACATCATTTGTGCTCTGAAATGGGTTGCGGATGCATTGCATTGCGTGAATATGCAACGCAATGCATTTGTGTGCGCCATCAGAGCCAGAATTGTGCGCCTATACAATATGAAATCTGCGAATAATGTTTTTGAAAACATTTGACGACGATATGCATTCCACCCAGCCAACGTCTATTGTTGTCAGAGGTGTATGATTTCCATACAATCGTATGTATGCATCGGAAGACCCCGCCATCGTAGGTGTCGCAAAGCACGACTTTATATCCGAGTTACAAATTTCAACAGTAAATAGAAATATATATGTGCACTTACTCTTCATGTGATCCGATGGTCCGCCATCGTTGACGCCACGCATGATGTCGCTGAGACAGTGCTCCAGCGATCGCATATCCAGGCCATTGCCCAAGCTGTTGCGATCCTGAAAATGAGAAGAATCGGGCATCGGATTAGCATTTGACCAGCAGTGTGATTTTTAATGTTTTTGAGATAAATGTCTATTACAAAAACCATTATAAGAAATAGGAAAGATAATGTTTTCGAAATTTCGAAATCGCAGCTAAGCTTATACTGCAAGCTTCATTTTTAAAATATGTTCTTTGATCAACTTAATCTCATTCACTAGAGTACACAGTTGCAAGGCATCACGCACATTAACACATGTTGCGATCCTGAAAAATGCATAGAATCGTGCATCGGATTAGCATTGGAAATTGGAACAACAGTTGATAATGTACGCGTTATTTTCAATTTATTCTAGAGAAAAGTCTATGTTGCCATTATGCTGCTATCTAGATATAGGACAAAATATGTTTTCGTTATTACCAAATCTCTGCTAACTAAGCTTAAGCTGCTAGCTTATTTTTTATAATATGTTCTTTGATCAACTTCATCTCATTCACTAGAGTACACAGTTGGCTCGCATCTCGAGCGTTCGCGTATGTTGCTATACTGTAAAATCAAAGAATCGTGCATCGGATTAGTATTCGGAACAACAGTTGACAATACGCATGATTTTTAATTTATTCGAGATAAAACTATATGTTTAAAGCCATTATGTTGATAATTGAAATAGAAAATAATATGTTTTCGTAATTACGAAATCCTTGCTAAGCTTAAGCTGCTAAATAAAATGTTCTTTGATCGACTTCATCTCATTCACTAGAGTACACAGTTGCCTCGCATCTCGCACGTTCGCACAAACATGCGTGAGCTTGAGTCCAGCGCAACATCTCATTATGCTGTCCTCCACAGAAGACAACGACGCACGTCCGTCGCTGTGTTTTGCTATGCGTTTTATGCTTATCTTGTATCAGCTGCAACGAGTAGCAACAGCAGCAGTCTGGGACGAGCAGAGCATAATTCCGACGCAGACAAGTCATGCTGCGTATAGCACTACACTATACCACAATGTATACGATATGCTGTCGCACAAACAGTCAGATTGGCGCAGATTGGCCACCGACATACATATATACATACACACACACACACACAAACACACAGCAATCGTCGTCAGGAGTCCGAGCACAGACTGACTGAACTCTGCACTGCTCCGCACACAGACAGACAGACACACAGACAGAAGCATCGGACGTTCGGACCGGATAAAATTGAATTTATGACATTCGCAACATGCACGACGAGGAAGCCGCATGCACGCACACACACACACGACATGGCATGGCATGATTGCAGCAGCCCCCCGATGCAGGTCCGATTTGCAAATTGAATATTGTACAGCTAGTCCGGAGCACTGGACGGACATTGCTGCTGCAGCTTCTGCAGTTGCGGTGCAATTTCAATTATTTCCCATCTCCATGCACCCCCGTTCCGCTGGCCGACCGGCCTGCCAATCGCGATCGAGCGTGCACATCACTGTCCAGAGCCAACATCGCAGAACCGTGCGACCAATATCACCGTGAATATCAATGCGATTCGCGCTCGCACGAAAATATGTTTCATACGGCGGTTCAGTGATGTATTTGGGTGGAGTGTTGGACAATCTTATTTATTGTTGATAAAAATATTAACACTTATCCTCCTGACAGGGTCGAATTGACCCGATATGTCCTACTGTGAATGGCTACAAAATGTAGACGATTCATCAATACGAGCTAATTCTGTGGCTTTAACGGATTTAGGAATGACAAATTAGGAATGAAAAATTCCAAATGACATAGTCATCTCTATTGTTAGATGCCGCTTGTGGAATTTACAAAAAACTTACGAATGCATCTCCATGAAGTTGTGTTCGAGAGTTGTGCCAGTTCGATTAGATTCGAATACAGTGACGACGCGATGGTAGAGTGGGTAGCGTAGTCGGGTTTTGGAATCAAAAGTTGTTGGTTCGAATCCCCGAAGCG
>JANTBZ010090099.1:0-18407 GCA_024741255.1 Exechia fusca | reverse complement strand
GAATTCTAGCAACTGCTTAACCCTGTCCTTGTCGCATTGATATTCAAATTCAAATTTATGTTCAAGAGTCCCACGACTGAAGCAGTAGTGATGTGATCTTTGCAGAACACATAACAAATAATTCGAAAGTAAAATGCTCTTGGATCAGTCATGTCGCCCTATTTAGGGCCTTTTCTTGTTATGTGTGGTAAATTACTGAATTTATTAAACATTGCCAACTCATCTAGCCTCGAGCCTCTAGACATTGCGACATTTGGGTGTAACTATGTATTTCGTTCGTAATTATAATTCCACCTGAATATTTCTGACGCGGATGTATAGATCAATATGAAGGACAGAGGCTGGTTTATATGATGAAGATTCTGTTCAGTTTGGTAACCAAATAGCAAACAGGCATATTCTTGAAGAAAGTGTTCACCTAGGACGCCTCTATTTGCAGATATTAACGCATGTCTGAAAAGCTAGTGAGCATTCGTAATTATGTTGCCACCACTGTACATTCTGACCATTGCGATTGCGATTTGCTATTGCATCAAAAATGTTGTTCCTTCATATTTAGTCTCAAGACTAATCAGACCATGTAGTATGTGCACGAACGTCATCGTCGGTGTGACCGTGAACCTGCCGGCTGCGGCGTCGGTGCCAATCAATAGGGCGCATGCCTCTTCGTCGCCTCTATAAGTCGTCTCCGTTCTGTTCAAATATTATGCTGCCCTTCAATGTTGAGGGGAGCAAACATTCGGTGCGTGCGAGCGGCGAAGTTTGCATGCTTGCACGATGTGCGAGACCTTCAGCCAGGACAGGAGGAGAGACAACGATTGTGAAAGCCTGCTTGCGGTTCAATACACCTCTCGTTGTGTGTGTGTGTTGACCAGCCACACCGATGGCAACACGTTTATGCGAATCAGTCACACCAAACGTCGTCAGAATACTGCCAACCAATACGCGTTACTATTTCCGACATTCGCCCGCCAAAGGTACACGATGATTCGGTACGATTGCACAAGGATAAAGTTGTCCTTGGAACCAGAATGAATCGAGTGCCCTGCTGATGAATGGCGAGAAATAAATATGAGGATCGTCAATGTTCAAATTTAGATTTGCTAGGACGCACCGTATTAATATGAACTCAATTTAATTTCCATTTTGATACGTTTGATATTGAGATAATGATGAATGAGTGTGAAATTCGAATAGTTTCCACAATGAAATGTAGAACATTGGAACAAGATTAAGCCACATCGCACGTTCTACCAAAATATACACTGTGACCCGTCCAACCAACGAAACTATTCGCCGAACCATCAGACTTTATATCAACAACGCAAACACTAAACAAAAACCCCACCAACCGGAATAATGGTGCAACGTATTGACATATCCGTCCTTGGCGCTCCTCCGCAAATCATGGTAAATATATGCAAATTCTTTGAAAGTCCGCAAGCATACCAGAGTCACACTCCTGAACTTTGTGATCACCGTCGTCGTTCATCCGGTGTGACACCCACCTAATGAGGAATCGCCGTGTAGCCAGATGCCTTTGTTTAATTTTTCCCACAAGTGAAGATGAAGTGGACTCATTCGGAATAGTCGTAAAACGTTTGCGGCTATGCACCTCCGACCATAAACATGCTCGTCGTTCTCGCTCAGCGGCTACCGCAGACAATGTAAACGGACTACAATAATGTTTTTGCGTATGTGCACGCACGCCATGCACGTAGCGAGTATGTGGCGTGCCAAGGCTATACTCCTCCAGACGTGCGGACGCGTCCGCACTCCGCACACGCAGATGCATGCGCAGGACCACACACAAGAATGCCAAATTATCTTGCGGAATTTTCGAGAGCGGTTAACATATTGCACTGCACATGGACCACATTTATATAGCTGTCGTTGTCGTGCGAATAATGGCGCTGCGACAATGTTTTCGACTGGATATTGCCCGACATTCCGCACATAATTATGAACTCTCACATTGCCGGGGCGAAAGCGAACCGGGTACATCAACCCCCAGCAGACAGAGTAGTAGACACTCACGTACATATGCCGCTTGCAATCATTCGTCATCCGAGCTGCCAGGCTGCCGCTGCCAGTACTGCGGCAGCCTTGCATCTCGGACCTTGTGCATGCTATCGGCTTCCAAACACACACACGCTCACTCACATTGCAGCCGAGCGTGTCGCACAGGCGCTCGTGCGTTTCCATTAATTCACCGAAGCAATCAAGACAATTAATTACACTCCTGCGCGCAACTTACACCACAAGTATATGATACGCGACGCACACGCACACGCGACACTCCGTCACAACGGACACACAAACACACGCAAGCTCTCTGGCACACGCACAGGCACACCACCACATATTATATGGCGTCGATGTTCCGAACAGCTGCCATTCGTTTTAATCAACCCCCGGCCGTGATCGGTCGCTTGGACGATTCGGACGGGCCCCTTGGCGACGCTTTCTAGCTTGTGTCCTTCTTCGTACACCGACACACACACACAACTCATTCGAACCAACAATTTACGAGTAATGCTCGTACTTGTAGGTGCACAGTATGCAATCGATTGCGATTTACTGCTAGTAGTAGGTGTGAATAACCTCCGTGCAGCACCTGCGTGTAATGTAATATTCTTCGATTGGGCTTTGGATTTAACTCCATTCAGCTGTAGTCCTCCTTTACACATACACAAATCATTCAAAACGTCGATACACTAATAAAATGCGTGCACTTGAAGGCACACAGCTCGCTATTGATGGTGTCAACTAGTAGTCTAGCTCATTGTTTTGAAACATATACATATACGCTTCTTTTATATGGAAAGTAGGAGTCACATAAATTATAATGAAATAATGTTGTTTTGTTCAATAAACATCCTTCTATAATATTCTGAAATATCGTTGAATAAAAGTATTTCCTGTGGCTGAGTACATCCTAAGAAAGACCTCTCCGTTCATATATTTAAATTGTCCAATGAATACATATGGAATTTTTTTCAAATAGTTTTCAATGAAAATGATTCAAGATTGGTTGATAAGCCATAACTTCTCATTGTAGAGACTTAGAGCAATGTGTGTATATTCAATCGAAACTCAATCGAAATTATGCACAGTTAAATGAAACAAGAATTAAAATATTCCCTTTGAGGTTTTTAGTCCGACAATTTCTCCATATATAGAAAAATTTGTCTTTTTGGGCGCGCTCAACCCAAGGGTGATACTTTTCTTCATCGCGAGGTGTATGACTAACTTATTTTACCTACACGATTTCGTGAATTTTTCCAATTAATGAGCTAGGGTAGTATGAGCTGCTGTAATTGTAATCTACAGCTAGTAGGTGTGATTAACCCCATACAACACATGTGCACGCAGAACATTAAATTTAATATGCTGCGCGCAACTGCTGAGCTCCTTCCAATGGGTTTTGAATTAAATTTCTCTGAACTGCGGAGCGCGTGCGCGCTGGTTGTTTGTAAGTTGACAAACTTTTTGCTGGAGCGCTCGCCCGTTTATGTGTCTCTGTGTGCGAATACTTTCCCTCTCGTGCCGTAAGGGTGCCGGTGCCGGAGCGACGCGAGTTCAAGATATGCTTTTCACACTGTGTGAAGCACACAGTGTGAAGTGGGTGCGCTGCGCAGTGCACTGCGATTCGCCGAACAGTAGACTTCTGAAGTTCAGACGTAGTATGTAGCTTCCACCCAAGGACTACTGGTGGCAAAGGAGTGGGTAAAAGTTGTACTGCTTTATAGCCGGCATTTGGCATTGTCGCGTTGCGGTCGGTATAGGTCTGACAATGCGGATGACGTCGGCGGGTTAAAGTTACATTTATTTGCTACGAGCACGTGCCTACCGCCTGCGTATCTTTACGCATTCGCGCCTATCAGTGCGTATCGAGTATCGAGCTCGTGCGTATCGAGCCAGTTCGATTTAACAAATATGTGACAATTTAATGCGCACCGTGTCTGCGCAAGTCTGTTAATATCTGCCGTTTGCATTATGCAGGATCCGCCGCGGCTGTCCAAGTTTGCGACGATCCGACGCCGTTTCGACCAGCTGCGCCACCGAATATCGGGTCGCGGCCGCACCAAACCGCCCGACTGGTTCCACGACCGGTATCCCTCTGCCGCCGTTGCCACACCCGCCGCCAATCAGCCGAATGCCACCGACACCAGCGGCAGCCTCTCGCCGCACGACGACCACGACGAGAAGACGATGCGCGCCCGCCTGTGCGGTCGTCTGTCCGTCGATCCGACGCTTCCGTCGCACTATCGGGTGAGAAGCAGTAGCAGCAGCAGCATACGACCCGAAATATGAAGTTTAAACCATGTACTGGAAGCTCTTTGTTTCATTTAATCTAATTTGAAAATTCCTATGATGCAGTTTTGTTGATCTCCAAACATAAAATCATTACTCTTCACTGGAGTGATTAAGAACAATATGCGTATTATCGAATTAAAGAGGATGGAACTGGGTATAAATATAATTCATCACTTCATCATTGGAATTTTTAAATTATTATAGATTTCAGTACATGGTTTAAACTTTCAAATTCGGGTCGTAGTAGACAGCAGTGATATTATGCGAATCCAATATAGCCAATATATGTAGTAGTGGCTGAGGCAGCGTGAAATAATGGCCCATCCCAAATTGATGTTTATTGCATTTGCTGCGCTCAGTGGCTGTCGCTGGTGACGCTGGCGGTGGTGTACAACCTGATATTCGTGATTGGTCGCGCCGTCTTCTGGGAGATCAATAACAAAGTGCCGGCCCTGTGGTTCACGCTGGACTACGTGTGCGACCTGGTGTACGTAATCGACACGCTGGTGCATGCGCACGAAGGTAAGGCCGGTGGCTGAGGACGCGTCTTCATTTAACATGTAATTGGGAGTGTTCGAGAGGATTGCGAGAATGTGCGAGCTGTTTGTGGTTGATGATTCCCGGAGATGTCTTGATGATTTCCAACCAATAGCACTATGCGACATAAATCGTTGTTCCAGCTAAAATTTTGATTTTTCTCATATCTATCAAAAAGACGTATTCTGTCAGCGAACGATTCTTGATTATGTCTAATTTTGAGTCTTCACTAGACTGTTCTACAAAATATCAAAGTTATAACCGTCTAGGATACATAGAAATCGCACAAGACGAGTCTCAATTGATTGGAGGATCTTGCACAATTTAACACGAATTTGTCTGAGCACTTCTAGTCATGTTTCAACAACTATTCGAGAATTGATTTGATTTCCAACTAATAGTTTTTCCGGAGATGTTCCAACATTTCTCAACCATTTCACAAGAACCCTTGCTTGTCTGCGACGTTCCTCGAAGATGGCTGTGAAATGGACAATAGCTCGATGCTGCTTCTGCTAGCAAGGGCGCCCTTTTTGTCAATGCCACGCTGCTCGAACAAACGTAAGCCGATTTATTCGGGTCGACCCATCCATATTGAAGCGAAGAGTTGCACCGATGCCGTTTTTCCTGCGGTGTCCGTTGCGACGTCGGCTACAAATTCTCGCAATAATAATAATAGCAATCATATGCTGTGTGGTGTGGGTGTGTGTTCACAGCGTAGTATCTGACTGTATGAATCGGCAACGGCAAAGTTAGTTGGACCCTCGCATTATTTACTGTGTGATGTGATGTGACCCATGCTGACGGCGAGTCCATGACGATGGTCGTGCGTGCGCGGTTTTTCGTGCGGTATCAGGTGCAGGCGGTGTGGCAAGCGCGATATGGCGTAGAAGATTTGACCGCCGCGGGTGAGAGCGGAATGCAGGGCGAAAAATAACACGAAACGAATAAAGTCATTATGCGCGCTCAGTGGTGCGGTCGACGGTCGTTCAACTGTGTACGTGCGCTATCAAAGTTCAAGCCAACTATGCGTGCAGTCGAGGGAAAAAACACACCGTGAGACAGAGAGATGATGAACAGCACAGCACACGCCTGAAGAACGACCGTTATTGTTTGTGAAGGGCGTGCGAACAGTTTCAATATGAGTTAGCGCAATTAGCTGTTCCGCAGACGCGGCGGACAGCATTAAGACATGACTTCAACACGTGTTCCATATTGCACTTGAGTGAGTAGAGAGAACCCTTTTCATCGAGTTTACGCGTTTGCCGCTTGCTGGCTGCTGCCGTTCATGCGTTCATCCTCCCCCATACAATTATACTTAAGTTCTTAAGCGGTCGTGTCAACATGACACGACGAGCCAGTCCGTCGTCGCACGCTGTTGAGGTGGGTGCAGCTTAATACCGACGACGACGACGTGTCCGTCCGACCATCGTGCCACCTCGCCCAAGTCGTTCAGATGCGCTCGTATATGTGTACACACAGTGTTGAGTGTATTCTCGGCAAATTAGCGTCCAATAATATGTTGACGTCGGACAAATATCGCCCGTGCACAAGAGCGTGGCACATCACAAATTGGCACCGCACAGTGTTGGAGACAGGCGCGGGCGGCAGCACATATTATAAACGTCGTGCTTCGGTAGATTTATTTGTAATAAACTTGCCTCCGATCGTCAAGCAGCCGCAGTCACTCACACACCTTTCAATAGCTTCATCGAACCTCGAACCCTCTGGGCACGGTGGCAAAATATTTATGCGACATCGTGTCGTGAGTGTAGGTGTTGGTTGGATTGTTTGCACCAATTTCATTCGATCCATTAGGTGAAGAGCAGCATATCATTGGGATTGCTGAGCAGACAAATGGGTGTGTGCGTGTGTGCGTTGGTGTGTTGGTTGGCCAAGGGTAGTTTAAGTCAAGCCTTTGTTGGCAGGATGTCGGCGAAACGCTTCGATAACGTCGGATGAATTGTATATGCACGATGCACGAACCAGTGACTGAACTCTTGAGCGTCGCACAATGTCGACTGACTGACTGAATCAGAAATCAGCTCAATATTTCGAGGCTATTACACCGCTGTGGGCTCTAGAACATACATATTATTATTATTGTAGTGCCATAGCTGATTACATAGTATGTGATCCAATCGATTTTCATCATCAAATCGGGTTCCGCAGAATCTCGACGTCTTGTGTACTCTGTCATCTTCGAGCAATATTTGTATCCACGACATAAATATGTATAACGACGTGGGTAGACAACATAATGTCGTTGTATATGGATGCTCATCAATGAGTTCAAGTATGGAACTCAGGGGAACAGGGCGGGTTATCCAATCATCGTAGAGAGTGCACCGCTTGAATCGTAGAATCGATGCGCGTTTTCTTCTGATCAACTTACTTGTTATACGTTTTATTTAAATCAAGAATAGAACATTATTGTAGTATTATGATGCGCACAAGCTCAAATCAGCCAGGTCCGGAAATCATTGATAAACAAAATTGTTCCTGTTCATTCACGTTTCCTCACGAATCGAACGATCTCTACTTGTTCAACCTACATATTTCAACATATTATTCGGTTAAACTATATTTACCATATTTATGCTATTTAAAAACCACTTTCGCCATTTTTAGCCTATTTCTACTATTTTTAGACTCTTTATCATAATTTGTTAGCCTTTTCATAATAGTACTTTGATGTGATGTTCCGGGCCGTGTTAATCACCCCATTGATCAAAACCCCATTATTCCAACCGCTTTCAGGCTACCTCGAACAAGGCCTCCTCGTGCGCGACGCCGCCAAACTGCGCACCCACTACTTCAGCACGAAATCGTGGCGCCTCGACATCGTCAGCATACTGCCCACCGATCTCGCGTACCTGTGGTGGTCGCCGAACGCCTGCCAGCGCATCGTGCCGTGCTCGCAAATCGTGCGCATCAATCGGCTGCTGCGGTTTCCGCGCATGGTCGAGTGGTTCGAGCGCACCGAAACCGCCACCGGCTATCCGAACGCGTTCCGCATCCTGAAAGTGGTGCTGGCCATTCTGGTGCTGATCCACTGGAACGCGTGCATGTACTTCTCGATCAGCTACGGCATCGGCTTCGGCACCGACAATTGGGTGTACAATCTGAACGGCACGATGAACAGCACGCTGATGCGCCAGTACATCTACTCGTTTTACTGGTCGACGCTGACGCTGACAACGATTGGCGAGACGCCGACGCCGGAGAACGATGTGGAGTATTTGTTTGTGGTGGCGGATTTTCTGGCTGGTGTGCTGATTTTCGCGACGATTGTCGGTGAGTGAGAGTGAAAGAGTTGTGCGACAGAGTGCGACCGTGCGGTTGGAAGGGGTCCAAGAAAAATACGGAATGGCGGGTGTTTGTGAAAGAGATTGAGATAATGTGACTGTCGCAATGTTTTTGCGACGGTTCGCAGGATTTTCGCTCACTTTTGCTGGCACGACGCTGGAGACTAAGACGGTGAGGCGAGTGCGCATGAAAACAAGTTGTTTGACCGTTTGTGGGTTGGTTTTTACTTTGCTGTGATTTAGGAAACATTGGCTCGATGATTTCGAACATGAACGTGTCCCGAGTGGAGTTCCAGAATCGCATGGACGGCGTCAAGCAGTACATGGCCTTTCGCAAAGTTGGCCCCGAACTGGAGGCGAGGGTAAGTAAACATGCGCCAGTCATGCAGAGTATGGCATTCAATGTTTCCTGTATGAATAAATCCATATCGATATAATCCTTGCAGATAGTTTGTTAAGTAGACGTGTAGAAAGCACCAGACTTAATTGCTCGCTAGAGGTTGCCAATGACTTATCGATTTCAATAGAAACACTCTTGATAGCTACACTCATTGTAATACCGTTAAATAACACGAATAGCTTATCCCAACGCTCAACGCAGGTGATCCGCTGGTTCGCCTACACCTGGGCGCAGAGCGGCGCCCTCGACGAGGAGCGCGTCCTCGCCGCCCTGCCGGACAAACTCAAAGCCGAGATTGCCATTCGTGTGCACATGGACACGCTGAAACAGGTGCGCATCTTTCAGGACTGCGAACCGGGCCTTCTTGAGGCGCTCGTTCTCAAGCTGAAGCTGCAGGTCTTCAGTCCGGGCGACTACATCTGTCGCAAGGGCGACGTCGGCAAGGAGATGTACATCGTGAAGCGCGGCCGGCTGTCCGTCGTGGCGGATGACGGTCTGAGCGTCCTGGCGACGTTGGGAGCGGGCAGCGTGTTCGGCGAGGTTTCGGTGCTGGAGATTGCCGGCAACCGGACGGGCAACCGGCGGACGGCCAATGTCCGGTCGTTGGGTGAGTGTCCTGTGCTGATGTGTGCGCATGTGTGTGCGCGTGACAACATGACCGAGCACATAGTAATAATGCAATATTGACGTACCTTCATAATAATCGCGTATACGACGTCGCTCGCCGTTCTGCAGGCTATTCGGATCTGTTCTGCCTGGCTAAACGGGATTTATGGGAGACGCTGGGCGATTATCCGGAGGCGCGCGCATCGTTAACGGAGCGCGGCTGCCAGTTGCTGCGCAAGGACGGCCTGTTGGACGAGGACGTGTTTGCGAGTGAGTGTGTTTTTATGAGCTACTAAAAAAACGCTGCTGCCACCCCTCGGTCGCAAGAACTTGATGCGATGCGTTGCGTTGTTTGCGCTAGCATCGACGGAAGATAGCAAAGTGTCTGTGTTTAATACTAGCGATTTAAGTGACAATTCGTTTTTCTCGCATTTTGTTTTTCCGCAGACGCGCAACGTGCGCAGGACTCGCTCGAGGGCGGTGTCGAGAAACTGGAGTGTTCGGTGGAGAATTTGAACGTGCGATTCGCGCGCCTGATGGCCGAATATTCGGCCAGTCAGGCCAAGATGAAGCAGCGCATCTCGAAGCTGGAACGGGAGTGAGTACGCATGTGTATTGTATAGTATTTCTGCGCACTATCAATCATCACGGTCACGTCAATCGTGAATCGCGCGAATTTATATTGAACTGCGTATAGGGTGATGTGGGGTAATTTCTGTACCGGTCGTAAGACAGTTTAGACAGCCCAGGCTATAAATATAGTTTCCGTTCGTGTCTTGAATTAAACAAAAATAGCTCTACCTAACAGTTGGACTGAAATATTCGTATTGACTAACATTTTGTGTATCTTTGTTCTAACCTTCGAATGATATGTGAACAAACTTGACATACAAAAGTCTTTTAATTCGTTGGATACTTCAATTTGATTGTAGAAACTTGAACATATGATGAAATGTGAATTTTATCATATGGGATAAAGGACTGGAGACAAAAATGTGTTGGTAAAATGTTATTCTGATTCTGCCCCAGTCGAAAAAAAATCGCAAGAAGGACTGGAGACAAAAATGTGTTGGTAAAATGTTATTCTGATTCTGCCCCAGTCGAAAAAAATCGCAAGTTTTTTCCAATATTCCGTACCGGCCATTTGGACACCGGATACTACGCATGCTCAAAGGGAAAGACGTAGAACATCGGCTATTGACTTGACATTTTGAGCACCTGATAGCTATGACTAAGGAACGGTTCACGTTGCGAGCTGAAAGTGTTGGCCCTCGGCGACTATTTTATTTTTTCTGACCTCAGAAGAATGCTCGTCAAAAGAGATTAAGCATCGATAAGGAAGGTATTGCATATTTTGGGGTAAAAAATGAATCGTACTACTACCTCTCTCAATTGAAGTTCATTCACCCAAATAGTGATCGTTCATTCAGAATTGTCGGTTGTGAACAAGGATTAATTAAAATTCTAATAATGCATTTTTGTGGCCTCATTATCAAGCTACAATGTAAAACAGTAAACTCATAGAAATAAGTGTCACCCCTGTGCCACACGCGCCATTACAAGGCCGCTCTGTTTTTATGGAGAAATCATCGGGCTCTAATTCGCACGGTGATTTTTTTCATTTTCTTTCATTTCAGTATTCACAAATTGTTCTAAGCTGATCCAGTAGAACGTTATAGGCTCTATTCCACGAAATCCAGTAATGTTGTATGAGGAGTGAAATCGAATATTTTCCCCCTTAAAAAAAATGTGTTTCGTCCTTAGTGCAGTACGACGTTTATTATGATTCATTATTATAAGACCTCGTTGATGCATCAATCTACAGTGTTATAACCAATTTTCAAATACAGAGGTGGGATCACTTGCAATTTGTACACCCCCCTCCATTATTTCCTTCAATAAAAAAGATATTCTGCTGAATCTTTTATATTATGTGTCTTTCATCAAAATCTTATAGCCCTATATGTGATTTTTGTGTTTTCCTTACGATAATTCATCTTCATCTCCAATGAATACGTTGGGAATAACATACGGAAAATGATAATAAATATCTAATGATTGATTTCCAAGTGGAATTTACCGTTGAATCATATTAAAAAATAATTTCATACAAATTGTGTTATGCGGTACGAATTTACCAGCCCTACTTATTTGAAATTTTCTGATAAAAACGATAATTGTGAATTTCGCACGATCGGATTTGAAGCCAAACTGTTTTCGGAAGACTACCCAATCAACTGTATCTGACCAAATCTCGACCATTCATTATTATAAGACCTCGTTGATGCATCTACAGCGTTATAACCAGTTTTCAAATACAGAGGTGGGATCTCTTGAAATTGACTATGCAAAAATACAATTTTCCCCCTCCTTACTCTACTAACATCAATCGAGCAGCAATAGCCGCAGTCCGCATCTGGACGCTGACGCGACCGCAGCCGCCGCCGCCGCCGCGCACGATTCGATGCTGCTGTCGACGTCGTCGCATCCGCGCGCCACCCGCCTCTATTCGATGCAAACGACGAAGCGACGCCGGGCGGGCTCGCCCAGCGGCGGCGGCAGCAGCAGCGCCCAGCCGGAGGACCAGCAGTTGCGGCTGCAGCGCAGCAAACAGAACACATTATAAACCAGCCAGCCGGCAGACCAAAACCACCAACCAACACCACCAGCGCCGCAACCCGGCCACCCCCAATTCACCCACTGCGCCAGCCCAGCCACCCCCCTAACTGACGAGCGAACTCGCGATCGTGCGTGGGCAAACAATTGTGCGACGTTTGACGATGGAATTGACCGGTTTGTGTGCCCCGGCATGCGGGCGATAGAGCGAGTGTGTGTGCGTGTGTGTGCGAGCGTGCGTGCGTGCGAGCGTGCGTGTGTAACTGTCATGATAACAATGGATCGTCGGTCGGCAAGCGCTGCCGATGCTGCCGCTTTATGCGTGGAACGGAAATATGTGATTGTGCGTTCTCGATGGAAATGTGTGCGGTTTCTTGTATTTCGTATATTCGTGAAGGTGGATTGTTGGTTGAGGAATAATAGGCCTTCTACACCAACCAAAATGTGTCATACATTCATTTATGTACTGGAACATAATATCCTGGTGAATCTTTATTTGTTTCAAGATTGTGTGCTTGTAGCTGATATCATTTCAACATTTCACCATCTCAATCCTTCCCACGTGGTGAGTTCGGTCCAACAGTGGCCATTGTAAGTACAATTACTGAATTACTGCCAATGCTGGGAAATCGAACTATTCACGTGAAAATTGATCAAGATGTAGAAATGACAATGAATGTATGATACATGTTGGTTGGTGTAGAAGGTCTATAAGTGCGCTCGAATGTGTGTTGGACTGTGGATACGCTTGAGTAATGCGACTCAAACGTTTGAATCAGTCGACATTTCTATTGCAAGGCATCATCTCATTAGATTGGCCCCGATTGATACAGCGCAATGCTGCAAGCTGCAAGGTCTTCCACAAGCAAATGTACGCAACATGAATTGGACTGGTTCAGAATTCAGTTTTATACTATGCTTCAATGAGATTTAATTTTAAATATGGACTGAAATAAAATTACATATCTGTATCAGTCGAAATTCCTATTGGGCATCATCTTAATAGAGTTACCCCGATTCATGAAGCGTATTGCTGGTATGTCATTCACGAGTGTGTGTTCTACCATGCATTGAACTGAGTCAGAACTAAGTTTTTAAAGCATCCCATTTCAAATATGGATTGAGATTATATTATATGTTTTGTTCAATTGTAGTCAAATCTTCAAATCGACACAGTCTAGCGCACTTACGTTACATATACGTTTGTGCAAACACATCGCGGATTGCATGCATACAGTTGTGTGTACCCAGAGTTCTAGTTCAGCCCTTAACATTTGCTGGCTTGGAATTGCTCGTCTCTGCCATTGCATCGTCGAAAAGTAAATAAATTGGATCTATTACATAAGTGCGCAAAAGCGCAACTGTTCATTCCGGCGGCGAGCGTCGACGTCACATTCCGGTCCGCGTGTTTCCTCCCCCAAGCTGGCAAGCAGCCGAATCACAATATAAATAAATTAGTGTGTACAAATCTATAATATATATATATATATTTATACGACAAACTGTAAACTTTCTCACAAACATGAACTCACACACACACGCACACATCGCGCAGTCGAAATCACTGCATAAATATCAACATACAGATCGAAGTTATTTTGAACCATTTTACACAAGTGTGAAACCAAACAAGACCACCCCCATATAAATCTAGCACATAAGTATAAAGCCTATTCGGTTCGGTATGAGGGGATTTGACGTGACCAATATCCAAAGTCCCCGTCTCGTCGGCTGGAATGGAGCGAAAAGGTTCATACAAGAAATAAATGCGTGTGCCAAACAGAATCACATGAAATACAAAATACTACTACATAAACAAACATACATTCAATTGTCCGCCGTCCGCCCACGGAGTTGCCAAATGCTTTGCGTATATTACAAGGACACGGCATTTCGTATGCATACGTGGCATATATACATAATAATACGTGGGTGCGAATGCGGACACCCACGTGCGATTACAGCGGCAATATCACTTCTCAATTGCTACTAATCTCAGAACAACAAAATGTGCCTCGAACGAAATAACACAAGAAAGTATTTTACACGTTCAACAAGAAAACACACCTCTGGATCGACCCCAAATACCGACGAACTCGCATCGTAAACACACACTTTGTGAATGTATTGTCACTCCAATAAAAAATGAACATAATTGCATATTTTCAAGATATGTTGATTTAATATTTAACAGTTCTGAATGATTTCTCGCAAGACAAGTTGAATGTTGTAGGAAAGTAACCTTTATGGACGATGGAGTGTCTGAAAATGTACACGGAATTGAAATTTGTTTAATTTAATATGCGAATAATTCAAAATGTATATTTAAAATACTGCAACGGATTATAAAGGAACAATATTTTTGAGACATCATTCATTATTGAACTCAAACTGTCGTTAGTCTGTTTTCTAAAACACGTATTGATATATCCTCCAATATGGAGTCGAGGTGTTTCAAGTCTTGTTTTGTTTTGTTTTAATTCACCTCGGCGGATTAACTAAAAAGATCAACAGTCAATGGGTAAGTAAAGGCGTGATATTTTTATTCATCACCACATAACTCAATTGAACTTGATAAGCGAGATATCATTTGTTAAGCTACCATCAGCAAGTCCTGAGACACTACATTGACGACACAAACTTCGGCAACGATTGTAATGTAGACACATTTCGAGGCAAATTTAAATAATAACCAATATATTTTTAAAATATATCTAAGAAATAGACAAGACAACGTACACTCAAGAACAATTCATAAACGTAAACGAAATAATCAAAACAAGTTCATAGGCTAGAATATAATGAGAATTATAGACACCCCCAAATAGTCTATAAGGAGGTATATTTGTATTATTCCCAAAACATAATTTTAAAAAGTATATGAACAGATGTAAGTATCATGTTATACACATAACCATGTGAAACGGACACAAATAAATGTTACAACTGCACAAACCTGTGTTGGAATTTCGTGGAAAACGTCAGTAATATCGTATAATACATATAATGTTGTTGGTTGTTTGAACTCTGTTTGACTTCGAACTTCATGAAATATGCGAATGTATAAAATGGCGAAATATGCCATTGACAAAAGCCAATACTATGGCTTTAAATCGTTCTTGGTATACACGAGAGACGAGAGTAAAATAATCTGAAGAAAAAAAACCACAGCATCATTACGGTTCGGTGGTCCACACGAACAACAGTGTTTTTGTATAGCTACGCCTTATGTTGAAAACACACTGCTTGATGAGGGTCGAGGGGTCTGCCTCTGCATGCGTCGACGTGTGTCGATATTTTTTTGTGCACGAGAGAGAAATGGCAGAAAAAACTGCAAAACCAAACGTCAACAAATCGTGTTGTGCTCATGCTCATCAAGTAAGAAATTCCGGAGTTATGTATTTGTACCATCGTTCACAACTGCAGTATCGTTCAAACATAAATTGTAGCAGTTTCTCCTACCAACAAGCATTAAGCTCCATTGAAGCTTTCAACAGGGTGTATATGAAATATATGCATCTAATACCATATCAATCTCAGCACACGAAATAAATTATGTAAAATTGACACCACGGGATCTGTTGAATGTATTATCAAATAATGCTTTCGAACTGATTCGTCGTTGTTTGTATATTTTCGATAAAAAAATTAAACGTTCGGATGAGGCTTCGCAACGAAATTGTCGCTTCCAAATTAGCAGTATCCACTTCCAGTATGGTGGCTGCGCGCCCCGTCCGGATCAAAGACCAGATTCGCCTAGCACGCGAGGGCCTCACAATCAAGGCGGGCGAACGGTTCGGCCGTTACTGGCTGTTCGACAATCCACGTGCGGCCACGTGGCCCAACTACTACATGGGTCGAAAGCCGCAGCTGACCTCGTGTGCGAACTGCCAGAACATGGTGCACACCAAACTGGTGTATGAGGTTTGTATGGCGAGTAGGGGGTCAACGGTGTCGGGTCGTTGAGCATCATCCGAAAAACGCATCGTTCTTTGTCGGTTGTTCGCAGCGGCCGGATTTGTCGTGCGGTTTCCTGTTGTGCTGCGTGGCGCCGTGCGTGTTCAGCCGCTGCTGCATGTCGGTGCTGCACATATGCCCGAATTGCCATACGGTGCTCGGTACGTCAATCAAGCAGAAGGACTATGACTACCTGGAGTAGATGGGCGTAGTTGCTGAGTGTGCATATTGTTTGTTTAAATTATTTCATGTATATATTAAATATCTAAATAAGCAGTGTAATGTGCAGCTGACCTGAATTTGAGATACATTGATAGAGCATAAGGTAGAACCGATCAAAGCATACCATTCATCTTCGATGATCATTGTATATATTTGAATAAGCATTCAGAATTCAGACCCAATCCCAGGCAACGTGAAGGGTGTTGGCGCACTCTGTATAAAATGTACCAGTTCTCCTACGAAAAACATGAAGCTTCATTGAAGCTTTGAACATGGTGTATTAAGCGAGACGATACAAATCAATCGGGCGTATCACGATTCGAAAAATTTAAATAATAGGTACTGGCTATACTTTATGCTATATAGCGTTATATTAATTTACGCTAAATTTTGCTAACTCAATGATTGCACCCAATGACTATTTAAGCAAACTTCGCCGATTTCCGATCAACACTCGCGAGGAAAACTAAACGAAGGAAACTAAACGAATGCCGATCAAATCTGCAGTATTACGTTGATTGCAGAAATTGTGAAAAATATTGTGAATCCCAAAAACACTGAACACTCGTTTTTTCGAAGTCATATTTTATTAACATTAATCATCAATATTCTCATTGCATTTTGCGTATGCTATGTTATACGAGCTGGCCCGGCTGGCGGTCCATCGCGAATCTCTGGTTAATATGGTCGGGATACACATCATGGTCGGATTAAAAATTATATGGCTTATACAAAAGAGAAATGAATACACGCGCGAAACAACACATCACTCGTCCACTCGAAGTCCAACCGTCCGGACCGCATGACTACATAATCGAGCAGGGCATCGCACAGCACAGCGGCAGGCACACCGGCACAACGGCTGCTCCGGATTTGCTGCTGCTCTTCGACTTGCTCTCCGCCTCGTACTCGTACTTGCCGCTCGCCTTGGCGTAGCCACCCTGAAATGGGACAATATGACACGCACATTCATTAACCTTGTAGTGCACAAGAAAACCTATATTTCGAAGTTTGTTGAAATTGTTTTCATTTGTGCTTGCAGCTGATAGGAATAGGAACCCAATCGTTCTACAATCGAATTTACAACGTCCTAGGTTCGATCTGTCAACGATGGCCGTTTAAAGTAAATTTTCAGTATAATTGCAATTATTTCTGCAAAAAACGATAATAATTACCTACTAATATTGTTAGCCAAAAAAAGGCCAATATTGAAGAGTGTTGAAGTGTTCGAACTGCAGCACATAACATTAATTCTAGTGTATTTTGATGTATATGTCACAAAATCGTATGGTCGAACACTAATAAGGAGAGGAAAAGAGGTCGAGACGGCTCCGTGCTGAAGCCGCGCACTTACCTGCGCCCGCCACGCGGCCTCGCTCTGCTCGCTCTTCAGCTGCATCTCCTTGCCGGGCGGATAGTAGACCGGCGGTCCGGCAATCGGTTTCATCGTCGCCTTCGGCTCGACGAGCGGCTCCGCTTTGCCGGTGGTCAGCGCGGTGTTGATCTCCTTGCGCGGCGTGTACGGCTCCTCGATGCCGCCGCGATGCTGCGGTCCGTGACCGTTGGTCTGTGCGCGGGGTTGGGCGAAACATATTTTCGATTAGAGTTGCTGGTGAGTGTCGGCAAGTCGGGCATAAATTGTAACGTTGTGTGAGCTGGTTTGGGCACTATCTATCTCAGCATTAAAACAATGCATTCGATCCAAATCCATTATAATGTCTAATCAAGCCAGTGTACGATTAAGAGCCAACATCTCACCCTCAAAACTTCCACTGCTATGGGACAGCGTTCGACAACGAAAAGCTTGTGCGACAGAGACCCTCTCTTAACCCCTCTCTTCACTCATCCAGGCACTCTAATTTTGGTCAGTGTTGTTTACCGGCAGATTGCTTCCGAATGGCTTCCAAATGAATGAAAGAACATGGGTGTGACTTCGTGTGAACTACGCCGATATAGGAAAGTTTCCGCACGTGTCGCTTTGTGCCGCGTTGAAATGTTATGTTGCATGTTACAGCATGACGCATGGGGCGTGTTTAAGTATTTTCCAGGAAACTCAATTTTCAGTCGATTATTCCATCCGTGTATATGTTCGACAGTTCCAGTTAATCCGCGTGTAAATCATTTAAACGATGGATGATGTTGCGGTACTCACAGTTTAGTGTTCAGCGACAATTAAAATTAGTATCTATTAGTGAAAATGTAGTAATACATTATAAAATATTACACTTAAATACTAGCACGTCTGATATGAGACTGAAAGGTATTTCTCAGCGCACGTGTTCTCTTCATTATGAAAATGAATATGTAATAATGTAGGTAGTTGCGTCGAAATTATTATTATAATATAATGTGCGTGATGAAATCACCTACTACATGGGCTGATAAGTATCGGGAGAAATAGGGAAGGAACAACATTTTTGATGAAGACAAAATTTATTGTTGAT
>JANTBZ010089878.1:0-18424 GCA_024741255.1 Exechia fusca | reverse complement strand
GCTAAGCCGGAAATTTTTGGTCGGTCCCGTGCGATTCCGGCTTAGGGAGGTTTTACTGTAGTTGGGAACATAGGAGCCTTGCTCTCCTAGTGACGATTATGAATGGTATTTAAATATTGTTTCCCAACTAAAATGTTGAATTGCTTTTCCCGAGATGACTAGACCATGCTTTATCTAAATATATTTTATTGATGCGTGAGCGTGAGACCAAGTTTTTTCTAAGTCCTTATATGCACAGAAAAAAAGACCTACAACTTTATGCTCCAAGATTACATAGTAAAAATAAAGATGGATCCAAATTATAATAACATTATAGACGAACTCTTTTTAATAGACAAAAAATATAGAATTAATAGTCCCATTTTAATGCACTTTGGAAAAAGTGTTAAAATGATCGATTTACGCTCATGCTCGAAATCTTATTTTTCATCTTCTGAATCTATAGCAGATTTTGTTAACTCTTTGGCACTCTCGTTAACTATTCATTGTTTTTTGTACATGGTTAACATGGCTTGAATAAACACGTGTTACGCATGACTCCGGTTATTCGTATTTAGCTGAGGGTCATTTGTTGATACATAAAAACATTGTACATATATAGGCAAAATGTAGGAAGGGAAATTAGATGAATAATAATTCATTAGATATAAAAAAATAATTTGTTTTTTAAATCGTTCGAAAATTAACATCTCAACAGGTGTCTACGAAAGGGGGCATCCTCCATGAATGAACAAATACTAATTTGCGATTTCATATGCATTCCTCTGGTAAATATGTTTCCTCCATACCCAATCCACTGCTGCGCACGTCAGTCAGTCTATCAGCGCTCAGTTGAGCTGGTTCGGTTGACGAGTGGGCGGGCAGCGGAGCGGACGGATCGGATATATGTTCCAAACGCGGCCGTTTTCAAATAACACACACCCGTTCATAATAAATGCGATACGATTGATTTGAATAGTGTATTTAGTTTTGTGTGGTGTGGAATATGCTGTGCAGTATCATCGAGTGCGCGCACAGGCGGCGAGTGTTTGAGTGTTGGCATAACGAGTAACGAGACGCGGGAGAGAAGACCGGGCAAAATTGCACCTGTTCGTGTTGTCGTCGCCGTGTGCAGAGAGCCCCCCCTTGCCGCGTTCCTGCTCCACACACACATAGACTTATAGGGGAATTAAACCCGTTGTTGATATTGTTTGGTTTTCTGGCCATAACTTTCGATCAAGATAACATTTTGGGACATATTTTAAATATCAATAGAAAGCCATGAATCATAGCTAAAAATTGATAGCACGATTATTGGAAATAGTGTCCACAACCGGTAACATTTTTCGACTTTGTGGCCCCAAACCACCCCTAAACCACCCACTAACATCCACTATGGATACAATTTGTTTTTAATAATATATATTTATACTTTCCCTATCATTCATTTATCGAATATGGTCTTATTACATACGTTTAAACCACGCTTCATTCAGCGTGGTTATGATGCAGATTTACACGAGTATCAACGAATGCACCCCTAAGAATAACTCTGCCGTTGGTTTTGTAGATCCATTTTTATAAGATTTTTTCACAACATGCTCAATGTGTTTTCTTATGACGTATATCCATTATCAGATTATTTTTAACGGAAAATCTTCTTCATTTTTCAGGCAGCATGAAAAAAGTTTTACGAAATATAACGAATATTCAACTGCGAACTGCTGAACGACAGCTTCGGGCGTCGTTTAGAGGCTTGTCTAGATTCATATTTGATAATATTTTGTTCGTCATTTGTGAGGAATTTGTGAGGAATTTCTTGCGATAGAAAAAATATATACTTGATAGGCCACATAACATAGCCGCTAGAGCCAAAAAAATTTATAATGGACACCATTTTATGCAAAAAAAATCAATAGACGGTAATACAACTTCCATATTGTGGAGGTTGTAACTTTTGACTGTAATGTCAGAATACATTAGTATTTTACAAAAATATTAGTGAGTCTTTAATTCAATTGTTCTAGTGCGGACCCGATAATGAACCAAACTCCAAATTACAGTGTTCGTTCGATTTCATTGAGAAACGTATGGGAATCATAGCAAATATGATCGTAGGCCGTACCTATGATCATTGGCGTAGCCATGTAGGTGTTTTCGGGTGTTTAACACCCCCCAGAGCTCCGGGATTTGTTCCCATATTGTGTGAACATTTAAGAATTCAAACATTCGGCATTTTAAAAGTTGTTTATTAAATTGATATTAGCGACTTCTAAACCATATTTTCTTAGTTTTAACACCCCCAGACCTTGAACAAATCATGTCTATACTCAAAATATGTATGAATCACAAGGTTTACAAATAACTCAACCCTCTAGTGCACACACAAACACCGAAAAAAGCCAAATCGACGTTTTGAAGTGTTCCAGTTCGTACATATTAACCTTACATGATAGTCAATCCAACCTAATTACTATATTTCATTTTCGTCAAAAAATATTAGTATTCAATTTGAACCAAACCGATTGTAATTTATTGGGGCTTCTTTCAGCTATAAGCAACTTAAAAATGTCTTGAGACGAAGTCAAGCTGATCGAAATTCAGCCAATGATGTGGGGTCCGCCTGTAGGCGGTCTAGTGCACTAGAATTTCATAAAAACAACATATCTCGGCCCTCGATCTGGTACTACGATGTTATTATGATATTATTTCGTTAATTTTTGATAAAACTATGATTTAAAAAATTCATATCAAACAATGATAAAACCGTGCATTAGACGGACTACTTCTTTTTCTTTAAATTCGTATAGAATGATTCGATACACACTCAAAAATCTCGGCCCTTTAAAAGATTTAATGGTCGAAAAATGCTTTAGGGTTAATCATTGTTAAAAAAACGTTTCAAATATTTGGAAGCAATGAACTTTTCGTCGAAAAATACATTCAAGAGATCATAGTAATACTATTCTGATTTTTTTTATGTTGAAATCGTGAATAATACTAGGTTTTTGGTTCCCAAGAAATGATGATTTCACTCGAAAAATCCAATAACACCCCCCAGATCAAAAAGCTGGCTACGCCACTGGCTAGAGTAGTTGGTATTTCCATTAGATGCGGATAAGTATTATCTCAAACGATTTGTGTCTTCTGAACAAAACTGCATCAATGTTTGTGTTAGTTCCCCTTCTTCTCTAAACATATAAATAGAGCCTGTTTCAAATTTATTAACTAGAGTAGTATGTATTTCGCCATCCTCCAATCGATCGTTTAAACAGTTAAACAGCCTGGAAAATATTCTCGATGATTTATCGTAATTCATAATCGACCTAATTTTATTTTCCATCTTGCCTTTGCCGCTCTGCCTGCCTGCCTGCCGCTAAACATGCGCCATGTCCTCGAGCACCACTCGCGAGCGCACGGCGTCCGCTCGCGGCGCATGCGTGTGCCGGCTGTGACCGAGCAGCCGCAGTCCGACGTCGCCGTCCTCCTCCTCGATGGTAATGGCTTTGCTGCGGCACCCCCGCTTGCCTCGCATCCGGTGCACGCATACCCAGTAGCTTCTCTTCGGTTCCTCGACGTTCACTCCGATACGATTGAATCTGTAGCCGTCCACACAGAGCAACGGATGGCCCTCGTCGTTGGTCTGCAGCAGCAACAGATTCGGTGGCTTTTCCGTCGATTGCATCGGGACAACTGTGCTGCCGCAGGGTTGAGGCGCCCGTTCGGACGGTGTATCGTCGTCCGATGTCTCTGATGAGTCGTCGTCCGCGACGAAATCCTCGTCCACTTGCAGCGTAGACGATGAGTCTGGCGACTGGATCGCCGGCTCGACCGGGACTCGCTCCACCTGCCGATTGCGCGCTGGCTGCGCCGCGATCAGCAGCTCATCGACTATCTGGTCGACGAATCCCGCCAAACGGGCTCCGCCCACTTCCACAATGCGGTCATCCGAGCGTCTCTCCACAATGGACATCCGCTCCTGTTGCAGAACCCGTCCGATGATGGCACCCAGGGCGATTTTCGTCAGCGTCCCGGATGCAAACAATGTGGCCTCCGACGGTCCGGCGGGCTCTGGCTGTGCGACCTGTGCGACCTCGGCCGTCGCACTGGGCTGCACTTCCGCATCGATATTCGGCTTCACGTCGTCGTTCGCCATCGGCTGCTCGACATCTGGAGAAGGTGGACGGACGGCAACTATCCGGTCAGGAACTGGCAGCCGGGAAGACGCAACATTCGTCAGCATCGTCTTGTCCCGAATGTCAAACGTTGCAAGAGAACGGGAGGCCTTGCTCTGGCCCGGCGCATGGTTGTGCTTACTCGTGACACCGATCAGCTTCGGGACACCGCCGCCCGCCAGCGACTTTGTGCTGACCCTGGCCGTGCACTTTAACGCTCGTCTGCGCTCGATGCAAACCCACGTAGTATGATGTTTGGTCTCTTTCCAGCAGTGATACGAGTGGCCGTCCACACCGAGTACTTGGCCTCCGCGGTTCGATTTGACCAGCGACACGCCAACGGATGACGGTCGACGTTCGTCTTTTCTGGCTACTCTGCGTCTCGCTTCCTCGACATCGGAGGCATGATTGTGCGCGGCGGGCGGCGTGAGGAGTCGCGGAACGCGACGGCCAGCTGTGATCGACGAGGTGATGGCTCTGGCCGGGCACTTGACTGCTGTGTGCGAGCACTGCCAGGAGATTCGCTGATCAGGGTATTGCGACATGAAGTAGAACTTGTGCCCATCGATGAAGAGTTTAGGAGTTCCGTTTTTCGTTTTGGCCAGCTGCAGCTGCGCGGGTTTGGGGTCTGTGGGCGGCTCATTTGCGGTCGGCATCGACCGATGATCGTCTACCTCTGCTGCGGCCAAGTTCGCATCCGCATCGTCGAATCGCGATGCAACCAATGTGTATTCTGCTCCGGCACCTTTTACCTGGCCGAACTTCTGCTGGGCATGTCGATCAGGCATGTTGCTTGTCGTCCGGATCTGACCAGACTCGGTCGTCGCATCGACTTCGTCCAACTCCATCGACTCCGAATACGCCGCGGCATCTTCGCTGCTGAATGGCTGCACATCCGCGTCTGCATTTGGTTCCATCTCGTTCATCGGCGTATCGACATCTGGATGGTCGGACGGTCGGACGGCAACTATCCGGGCCTTGCTCTGCGAAGCTGACGCATGGCTGTGCTCTCCGGTGAAACCGATCAGCCGCGGGACAGCGCGGCCGGTCTGCGGTTTTGTGGTGACCCTGACCATGCATTTGGACGCTCGATGTCGCTCGATGCACAACCACGTAGTCTGATGTTTAGTCTTTTTCTGGCAGTGATACGAGTGGCCATCCACACGGAGTATTAGGCCTCCGCGGCTCGATTTGACCAGCGACACGCCAACGAACGATGGACGACGGTCGTCGTTTTGGGCCACGACATCGGTGGCATGATTGTGCTCGGCGGGCGGCGTGAGGAGTCGCGGAACGAGGCCATCAGAGATCGACGATGTGATGGCACTGGCTGGGCACTTTTGTCTGGAGCGCAAGCACTTCCAGAAGACTCGCCGATCAGAGTATTGCCATATGAAGTAGAACATGGAGCCATCGATGCAGAGTTTAGGACATCCGTTCGCCGTTTGGGTCAGCTGCAACTGCGCGGGTTTGGGGTCTGTGGGCGGCTCTTCGGAGACCGGTTTTTCTATGGGCTCCAAATGCGCTTCGGACAACGGATGATCGTCAGATTCATGGACATCTGCCTCTGCTGCGTCCGAGTTCGCTTCCAGATCGTCGACTATCGGCGATGGGGATGCAAACAATGGGTCTTGCTTTGTCTGTCTTGTCTTGACTGTGGCTCGTTTTGCTTTGTTCAGCGAAGTTGACGCTCCCGGAGCATGGCTGTGGTCATTAGTGAAACCGATCAGCTTCGGGACACCGCGGCCGGTCAGCGGCTCTGTGGTCACCCTGGCCATGCATTTTGGCGCTCGATTTTTCTCGATGCACATCCAGTTAGTATAATGATTATTCTTGTTCTGGCAGTAATACGAGTGGCCATCCACACAGAGTATTTGGCCTCCGCGGCCTCCGGTCTCCAGCGACACGACACTGGATGACGACGCTTGTCGGAGCACACTTGTATCACTTGTATCAACATAGGGTACATGATTGTGCTCGGCGGGCGGCGAGAGGAGTCGCGGAACGTGGCCAGCAGTTATCGACGATGTGTAGACTCTGGCCGGGCATTTTCGGGTGTGTCGCGAGCACACCCAGTAGATTTGTTTATCAGAGTTTTGATTTGAGGAGTAGAACGTGTAGCCATCGATGCAGAGTTTAGAACCTCCGTTTTTCGTTTTGGCCAGCTGCAACTGCGCAGGTTCGGGGTCTATTGTCGGCTCATTTTCGACCGGTTTTCCTATGTACTTCGCACGCGCATCCGACGACGATCCGAGGACTTCTGGAGCATGGCTGTGCTCTTCAATGAAACCGATCAGCTTCGGGACACCGCGGCCGGTCAGCGGCTGTGTGATAGCACGGGCCGTACACATTGTCTTTCGATGGCGCTCGATGCATGTCCAGATGTATTGGTGTTTAAGCCTGCTGCAACAGTGATACGTGTGGCCATCAACATAGAGTACTCGGCCTCCGCGGCATCCATCCTCCAGCCGCACGACACTGGATGACGACGGTCGACGGAGCACATTTCTGGCCTCTATATTCACATAGGGTTCATGATTGTGCTCGGCGGGCGGCGAGAGGAGTCGCGGAACGTGGCCAGCAGAGATCGACGCGGTGATGGCTCTGGCTGGGCATTTATGCTTTGCTCGTGAGCACTGCCAGTAGACTTGTTTATCAGAGTTTTGATTTGAGGAGTAGAACGTGAAGCCATCGATGCAGAGTTTAGTACCTCCGTTTTTCGTTTTAGCCAGCTGCAGCTGCGCGGGTTCGGGGTCTATTGTCGGCTCTTTCGCGGCCGGTTTTCCTATGTACTTCGCATGTGCATACGACGACCGACTATTGTCCCTGCCCACATATTCGGCCGAGTTCGCATTCAGATCGTCGATTCGGGACTGACACAATGTGTCTTCTGCTCCGGCAGACTCAATATTGCCAAACTCATGTTTGTTGCTCGTCCTCGTCCGACTCTGACCAGTCTCTGCCGTCGCATCGACATCGTCCAACTCCATCGACTCCGAACACGCGACAGCATCCGCATCTGCATTTGGCTGCGTCTCGTTCATCGGCGGATCGACATCCGGATGAGGCGAACGGACAGCGACTATCCTGGCAGGTACTTGCGAAATATATTTCGTCGTCTTGAACTGCTTGCCGGCCGTTGAACAAGAGCGGGCGGCTTTGATCTGCGAAGCTGCCGCTCCCGGCGCATGGCTGTGCTCGTCAGTGGAACCGATCAGCTTCGGGACATCGCCGTCGGTCAGCGGCTCTGTGAGGGCTTGAGCCATGCACTTTGACGCTCGCCGGCGCTCGATGCAAAACCACCTGATATGATGTTTCGTCTTGTTGTGGCAGTGATACAAGTGGCCATCCACGCAGAGTATTTGGTGTCCGCGTAACGATTTGACCAGCGACACGCCGACGTGGTTTTGGGCCGCTTTGCGTTGCGCTTCCTCGACATCGGCGGCATTTGCATGATTGTGCTCGGCGGGCGGCGTGAGGAGTCGCGGAACGTGGCCAGCAGAGATCGACGCGGTGATGGCTCTGGCTGGGCACTTGATTGCTGTGCGCGAGCACTGCCAGTAGACTCGCTGGTCTGGGTATTGCCATATGAAGTAGAACATGTGGCCATCGATGCAGAGTTTGGGATATCCGTGTGCCGTTTGGGTGAGATGCATCTGCGCGGGTTTGGGGTCTGTCGGCGGCGCATCGTCGACCGGCTTTTCTGTGGCGTCAACATATCCGGCGGCATCATATTCATCGTCAGCTTCTGTCTCTGACTCGGCCGAATTCGCATCCAGATCTTCGATTATTTGGTTCACTACTGAGCTCCAGTCCTCATCGATGCTATTGTCTGCAGCGGGATGCGATAATCGCTGCATTGTGTATTGTTTGGCGGAAATTGCAATATGCCAGCAATCGACGATTGGTCAGACGGCCACATACAGGAACTCGTTATCTGGGAATCGGTGTAACAATTCGATAAGGAACATATCTTATAAACTGTATATTTCCAGTATTGGACGATATACTTACTTCGTGGAGAAACGGTCCGTCGGAATGTTTGGCTTTGGCGCTTGGCGACCGGCGACCGCACGAAGTAATCCGTGATCCGTGGCGCCCAGCTTCAATGTGAAGAGAATATTCAATTCACTCTGTTGTAAACAAATTGGACGAATATAGAGAATATAGAGAATTATAAATGGAGAACGGCGCAGTGGTCAAATAACAACAACAAGAAGCATCAATACAAACAATTACACTGGCAACACTGTTTATAGTCACTTGTGCTAGGTGTTCCCAACTTCCCAACTGCATCGTAACTGAACAAATAGGCATACAAAACCATTTATTTAACAAATATATTTTATTCTAACGGTTGCTGACAAATACCCCAACACAACAGTTATTTTCATATATAATTTTGAAAATGTTCACTATATTATTGATATTATTGAATATTGTGTTTTATTCAAAAATAAAACACTAACTGGATCCATCTTTCCACTGAAGTTGTCTTTTGCTCATCTGAAAACTAAATATATATATAAAAACATTAATATGTTACAAAATGGCTGAAATTTTATAATTTTACGATTTACGATTTTAGTACTTGTTGCCCTAGTCAATTACACATATCTCATATTACGCGGTGATGAATTTATGAATTTATATATACACAATTGTAGTCAACGACATCACCAATAACATTTCTTCAGAAAATACTTAGGCCATCAGAACGATATTTTCACATATATGTGCTAAAATTGCATGAAAATTTATAACAGTTTATAAAAAATCCGAGCCCGCAAAACAATTTGACCATTGAGGGCACGACTGAGAGCGCACAATCCCTGTATCGTCCCACGGTTGGAAGTGCGTCTCTCGCCCATTACATCTGGCGACCACCGCCAGCCGCTCCTATTTTAAACACATGAAACTAAAGTTTAAAATGTGTTGATGCAGTATGCAGTATCACAGTGGATGAGGTATGGACGATGAACAAAATAAACTACAGTCTTTTCATAAGTGCTACCTCTAGAGTTGTAGCCAGACAAAAATGTCATATACTCCGGAGTATATGACATTTTTGTGGGATCCCATTCAAAAACTCAATCTTGGACTGCTCATAACTTCCGCAACAGGGCGCCCATTGCCAAGAATCCTGACTTGTATATGTCTTTATTTTGCATCTAGTTTCTACCCTGTGCTGGATTTTTCGATTCCTTCCATCAAGCCCTGACCCTTTCCCTTGTATGATACACGGTTACACAGCTAGGAAAAAGTGTTCGATGATTTGTCATTAATTCATAATTGACCTAATTTTATTTCTTGCCTATTCCGCTCTGCCTGCCGCTAGACATGCACAATGTCGTCCCAAGCACCACTTTCGAGCGATCGGCTTCCACTTGCGGCGCATGCGAGTGCACGCCGTGACTGTGCAGCCTCAGACCGACGCCGCCGTCCTCAGCTATGGTAATAGCTTTGCTGCGACACCCCCGCTTGCCTCGCAACCGGTTCACGCATACCCAGTAGCTTTTCTTCGGTTCGTTGACGTTCACTCCGATACGATTGAATGTGTAGCCGTCCACACAGAGCAACGGATGGCCCTGCTCGTTGGTCTTCAGCAGCGATAGTTTCGGTGGTTTTATCACAACTTTGATGCAGGGATGAGGCGCCCGTTTGGTCGCTCGAGTCGTCGTTAACACCGGCGATTCCGGTGTCTCTGTGTTCGAAACCGATGTATCAGCGTCGTCGTCGAGCGCATCGGTATTTGGCTGTATCTCGTCGTTCGCCATCGACGGATCGACATCTAGAGAAGGCGGACGGAGGGCAATTTTCGTCAGCAAAGCTGGCGCTGCCGGAGCATGGCTGTGCTCATTAGTGAATCCGATCAGCTTCGGGACTCCGCTGCCGGTCAGCGGCTCTGTGGTCACCCTGGCCATGCATTTTGCTGGCGCTCGTTGTTGCTCGATGCACACCCAGCTAGTATAATGATTATTCTCTTTCTGGCAGTAATACGAGTGGCCATCCACACAGAGTATTTGGCCTCCGCGGCCTCCGGTCTCCAGCGACACGACACTGGATGACGACGCTTGTCGGAGCACACTTGTATCACTTGTATCAACATAGGGTACATGATTGTGCTCGGCGGGCGGCGAGAGGAGTCGCGGAACGTGGCCAGCAGTTATCGACGATGTGTAGACTCTGGCCGGGCATTTTCGGGTGTGTCGCGAGCACACCCAGTAGATTTGTTTATCAGAGTTTTGATTTGAGGAGTAGAACGTGTAGCCATCGATGCAGAGTTTAGAACCTCCGTTTTTCGTTTTGGCCAGCTGCAACTGCGCAGGTTCGGGGTCTATTGTCGGCTCATTTTCGACCGGTTTTCCTATGTACTTCGCACGCGCATCCGACGACGATCCGAGGACTTCTGGAGCATGGCTGTGCTCTTCAATGAAACCGATCAGCTTCGGGACACCGCGGCCGGTCAGCGGCTGTGTGATAGCACGGGCCGTACACATTGTCTTTCGATGGCGCTCGATGCATGTCCAGATGTATTGGTGTTTAAGCCTGCTGCAACAGTGATACGTGTGGCCATCAACATAGAGTACTCGGCCTCCGCGGCATCCATCCTCCAGCCGCACGACACTGGATGACGACGGTCGACGGAGCACATTTCTGGCCTCTATATTCACATAGGGTTCATGATTGTGCTCGGCGGGCGGCGAGAGGAGTCGCGGAACGTGGCCAGCAGAGATCGACGCGGTGATGGCTCTGGCTGGGCATTTATGCTTTGCTCGTGAGCACTGCCAGTAGACTTGTTTATCAGAGTTTTGATTTGAGGAGTAGAACGTGAAGCCATCGATGCAGAGTTTAGTACCTCCGTTTTTCGTTTTAGCCAGCTGCAGCTGCGCGGGTTCGGGGTCTATTGTCGGCTCTTTCGCGGCCGGTTTTCCTATGTACTTCGCATGTGCATACGACGACCGACTATTGTCCCTGCCCACATATTCGGCCGAGTTCGCATTCAGATCGTCGATTCGGGACTGACACAATGTGTCTTCTGCTCCGGCAGACTCAATATTGCCAAACTCATGTTTGTTGCTCGTCCTCGTCCGACTCTGACCAGTCTCTGCCGTCGCATCGACATCGTCCAACTCCATCGACTCCGAACACGCGACAGCATCCGCATCTGCATTTGGCTGCGTCTCGTTCATCGGCGGATCGACATCCGGATGAGGCGAACGGACAGCGACTATCCTGGCAGGTACTTGCGAAATATATTTCGTCGTCTTGAACTGCTTGCCGGCCGTTGAACAAGAGCGGGCGGCTTTGATCTGCGAAGCTGCCGCTCCCGGAGCATGGCTGTGCTTTCCAGTGAAACCGATCAGCTTCGGGACACCGCGGCCGGTCAGCGGCTGTGTGATAGCACGGGCCGTACACTTTCGATGGCGCTCGATGCATGTCCAGGTGGTTTGGTGTTTAAGCCTGTTGCAACAGTGATACGTGTGGCCATCAACACAGAGTACTTGGCCTCCGCGTTCTCCATCCTCCAGCCGCACGACACTGGCGGATGACGACGGTCGACGGTCATCGTTTTTGGCCACTGCATTAACATTGGACACATGATTGTGCATGCAGGGCGGCGTGAGGAGTCGCAGAACGTGGCCAGCAGATATCGACGATGTGATGGCTGAGGCCGGACATTTTCGGTTGTTTCGCGAGCAATGCCAGTGGACTTGCTCATCAGAGTATTTATTCGTGGAGTAGAACACGTAGCCATCAATGTGGAGCTTGAAACCTCCGGGTTTCGTTCGGGCCAGCTGAAACTGCACGGATTTGGGGTCGGTCGTCGTCGGCTCCATGTCGTCGTCGTTTCGGGACGCAAACAACGATGTGTCTTCTGGTGTCGCATCGGCTTCGTCCAACTCCATCGACTCCGAATACGCATCGCCGTTTTCGCTGATAATAGGCTGCACATCCGCCTCTGCACTTGCTGGCTTCATCTCGATCATCGGCGGATCGACATCTGACGCTCCCGGCGGCGCATGGCTGTGCTCATTAGTGAAACCGAGCAGTCTCGGGACATCGCCACCGGTAAGCGGCACTGTCGTAGTGAAGGCCTGGGCCAAGCACTTTGACGCTCGTCTGCGCTCGATGCAGTCCCAGGTGGTTTGCATGTTAGTCTTCAATTTGCAGTGGTACAAGTAACCATCCACACAGAGTACATGCTGGCCTTCTCGCTTCGTTTCGAACAGCGACACGACATTGCTGGCGGATGACGATGGTCGACGGACGCCGTTTTTGCCCGTTTTGCGTCTCGCTTTCCCGACACCGTTTGCATGATTGTGCTTGACGGGCGGCGTGTCGAGTCGTGGAACGTTGCCGGCAAAGATCGACGATGTGATGGCTGTGGCTGGGCACTTTGGTTTTGTGCGCGAGCACGTCCAAAGGACTCGCTGATCAGTGTATTGGTATATGAAGTGGAACATGTAGCCATCGATGCAGAGTTTGGGATATCCGTTTGCCATTTGGTGGGTAAGATGCAGCTGCACTGGTTTGGCGTCTGTCGGCGGCGGCGGCGCATCGGCGACCGGCTTGTCTATGGGCGGGTCAACAAATCCGGCATCAGACTCGTCAGCTTCTGTCTCTGACTCGCACAAATTCGCATCCAGATCGTCAATTATTCGGTTCACCACCGAACTCCAGTCCTCATCGCTGTTATTGTCTGAGGCGGGTGGTCGCGTTGATCGCTGCATTGTGTATTGTTTGGCGGAAATTGCAATAGCCCAGCAGCAATCAACAATTGGTCAGACGGCCACATACAGGAACTCGTTATCTGAGAATTGGTGTAGCATTTCAGTAAGGAAAATAGCTTATAATCGGAATATTGAACGATAAACTTACCTCGTGGAGAAACGCTCCGTCGGAATGTTTGGCGGCCAGGACCAGGACGAACACGAAGCACGAAGTAATCCGTGGAGCTTGGCTGAGAGCTTGGCCGCCACGGATTACTGCGAGAACAAGATTCGCAAGATTCAATTCCCCATTGTAAACAAATATTAGACGAATGCAGAAATGTCGCGCAGTGATCAAACTACACAAGAAGCTTCAATAAAAACATTTCACTGGCAACACTGCTTTATACCACTTATGCAGGTGTTCCCAACTGCATCGTAATTGAAAAAATATATAGACATACGACAATTGAATCAATTTCTTTCAACATTTTGTTCGCATTTTCAGTAGTGGAACGCTGTAAGCAATGTGAGCGCAAGTCGACGTCGAATCAGACGTCGAGTCCGAGTCAGCAAGAATTCCATACGATTTGACGTGTGGAACGTGTGGAACGTGTGACTTACGTCTAACACAAAAGATACAGCGTTCACCTACAGATCCCGGCCCCTTCATGCCGGTGGCCATTCTCTTGTACATTACTCGAGCTGTATTCATTTTTCTGAAAAAAAAAAACGTTTGAATTCGTTGAGTTCATTTTCACCTTATATACTTTTATAGCCTTATTTTTTTTCTAGCGTGAACATGAACCTCGCGGTTTCCTTAGACCGGTCAAACAGTCAAACCAACAAACGTCGCATATTTATTCACCAACCGTTTAGGTGTTAAAAGTTTCAATTGCTTTCGGAAATTGGATTTCATTCACTGGCATCTGGCATCACTGGAACACCACAACAGAATCCACTCCAGAGAGAATTCGCAGTTCGCAGTTTCGCAGATATCATTTCACAGATTCGAGATTCGAGATTCAATTTTCAATTCGCATTTCGTTTCTGCTCCCCGATTAGAAAGGTAAGCGCGAGTTTAATTTTTCACCTTCTTTTTTGCGCGAAAATCATCCAAGTGCGAACGCCGTGTTGCGTGTCATTCACCTGCCTGCTGCCTGCCATCAAAACACGTTTGACGCGCTATATTCCGCTAGTCGCCGCATCATCGCCCAAACATACAATTTTACGCAACCAATCCGACACGGGCACACGAACGCCGCGAACAGCCTCTTATCATTTTATCAGCTCACGCACACGTTCGGCCTCAGCAGGCCTACCACAACAACAACAGCACACGCAGCACTCCGTGCATTTGGTGCAAAGACAACAACAAACATCGGTGCCCGTTCCCATTCAACGGGAGAGCCGAGCCTCGCGCACGACGCCAGCATTCCACACACGATAATATCGCCCTCGCGCGTTCTCGCCTCAAGCCCCCCAAAACCGGCGCGCTCCAACATCTGCGCTGCGCGTTCTCTCCACACATATGTTGCGCTGGATCCAAGCGTTTTCGTCGCCGTCGTCGACGACGTTGGCCGCAACGTCGCCTGCTGTCAAACTGCTGCTAGCCTCCGCGACGTGCAGTCGCATTCGCCTAATTTCGAACAGCAAATTGTCCGCCCCATTAACCACGGCCCACCGCCTCCGTTCCGCCTTACGTTCCGCCAGCTCAGCGTGCTCCAGTTTCGCCAGCAGCCGCAGCAACAGCCGCTCGTTCTGCACCACGCCGCCCGCTGACGACGACTCTACCGCCGCCGCCAAGCCCCCCAAGCCGCAGCCGCCCGCCGCCGCGACCGCCAAGCGACCGCAGCTGACCGCCTCGCCGAAACTCCGAGCGGCCATCGCAGCCGCCGTGCACGCCGAGAGCGCCGCCGACGATCGACGCGAGTACGCCGCACGCATCGCCCGCCTCGCCAAAGTCGACCAGACGGCCAGCGAGGTGATTGCCCGAGCAGCGGCCGCAGCCAGCAATCGGACGCAGCAGCAGCAGACGAACCAAGAAGAGATGACGAAGACGGTCGAATTCCAGCGGCTGCCCGCCAATGTGGTGCCCACGCACTACAGCCTGCACCTGGAGCCGGATCTGGTGGCGTGCACGTTCAAGGGCAAGGCGACGGTGGACATTGAGGTGAGTGCCGGTTGGGTTGGAATTGGAACTGGGTTACTGGGTCTGCGCAGAGCCAGGCATTCGCATTCAGATGCAAATGCGAGAAGTGAGTAGTGAGTGTGTGCACGTTCCAATTGAGCCATATGTGCGAGTGAATGTGTTCGTTTGTTGGCCGCATTGTGTCGTCGTGTACGGCACACTCACATACACACGTACACTGGATGGTTGTATTTATATAGGCCAATCGTGCAAGTGTCGCGTTGGCGTCGCCACATTTTACTATTTGCATTCAGTGGCTCGCCTTTGCTCGTCTATTTGATCAGTAATGCAACAACGCCTTGTGTGTGTGTTTGTCTATGCAAATCACAACGCTCTGGCTGAACAAATCGCCACGAATGCGCGTATTATTTCGTACCTGCCGCGATATCCAGCGATCCGCAAGGCGGCTTAGCATCGCACCATTATTATATTATGCTTGCGTTCGAGCTCCTCCTTTCGCCGCACATAATATTTCCTGTTCGCGTTGGCGAGTGCGAGCGCGCGCGTTCCCGTTACGCGGCGATCGCGGCCGATTGGCGCCCAATTAACGGTTCATCGATCGGCGAGCGTCGTCGGCGGCGGCCGTCGTAACAGTGCAGAAAGTCAAACGGTTTCGATCGACGACGTGCAGCAGCGACGAACGCGTGCGCAAAAGTGCACACTGTGGCTAAGATTTTGCCGCCGGCCGTTGTTCGGATGCGTCGTGAATCGCAAATACGCGTTCACGCACACACATCCAAGCATCGACACCGAAGCGCACATGTGTGTGAGTTTGTGTGTGCGTTCGTCGTTTTTTTGCGCACACAAAAACCGGCTTTTCGCGATTATCGCAAACGCGCACATATGCGACCGCGAACCGTGATGCGCAACAGCCAGCAACAGCAGCAGCACAAGGTCACCCACAACATTTACCGTTCGGCCGTCGCCGCGGCCGCGGGTCGGACGCATTTCAGCGCCGATCGGTTGAGAGTGTTGTGCTTGTTGCACAGCGGGGGCATTCACACGAAAAACGGCGCGGCCGTTCGTTGCGCTTGCGGATGGGTTGTTTTTATGTTATGCTGCGTGCGTGTGTGTTTGTTGGCAAAGAACCGTTGCGCGAATCGGCGCCTTGCGCGACGCGCGCGCGAGCGTGTTTTGGGCAAGGTTAACCGTTTGCTATTTGTGCGCGCTCGACTCTTTCTTTGGCCCCAGGCTCGGCTACGGCTGCTGATCCGCGTGTGTTCCGAGAATATGGAGGTTTCCGCTATGTTCGCCGCCCGGCGTGTTATTTGGGGTAGGGTTCTGGACGGGACGGATGCAGAGGGTTAGCGGTTGATTTGGGAGAGAGCACGCAACTTGTTTTTTAAAATATTACACCCTGCGCCACAACTGGTGATACAACGTAGAGTGGCCGTATTTTCAAAAGGTTTAGGAAATAACAAAAGGACTGTCTTTGGTTGAAGAATCCATCAACTATTTTCGATTTACCCGCCCTTGGCCTTAGTTATGCTACCTAGTATATTAGCAATCGAGTTGCTCGTTGACCGTTTGTAATCTTGCCAAAACTTGGACTATTCACGCTGAATGGCTGCTTCAAAATGGTCCAGACTTTCGTGTCTTTTGGCGTTGACTAGTACTTCCAACTTCCAACATATCCAAAATTCAAAAATCCATCGTCTTAACATCCGGTCACATCGACAACCATCGTGTGTGCGAAATGGGATGTGAACTGTTTCGATTCAGCCGATCTTTATCAAAATAAGATTTATGTGACGGTGTAGAGTCTCACATGAATGAAAACGGCATGGACTATTCATTTGTTTGTATCAATGCTTTGAATACACTTTCTAACGCTTACTATCGGCAATTCGTATCATTAACCCTAACCCCAGGCTCCAAAAACACCATTTGTATGTGATTTTCTGCCGGCACGGAGGTCCATACCATCTTCGTAGATTTGGTGGTCATTCTCAAGCTCAGATTATCGTAGATTATCGTGCACTTTATTGATTTTGTTCGACTTCAATTCAAGCTTCGTTTCGAGTATTCGCCGAACTCTGGTAACCACAATTCAGAGCCGTTCTGCCATTTCTAGTACAATCTACCGTGCATTTCTTTGGATTTTACTCTATACTTTTTGGACCATTCCAGACCTTTCGAAACTTATTTTTGTCCACTATTGTTGCCTATTCCATGGCTACTTGTCTTGTTGTGTAGAAATATGTTTCGATAGATCAACATACGGTTCACCTTCTGGGTATCCAGGGTACGAACAATATACGATTGTGATTTTCCATCGCAGTGCGAATCTATTATTCGAACAAGTTTGTAGTCTATAGTAAAATAATAGGCTTCTGTCCGACATTGGGGAAAATGCTTTCGAATACTTACTAGAAACATAATTCTCTAGGTTCTGCCAAATGTTCGCTATGCTATCTTCGATCGTTTTGGAAATTCAGCCTATGAAAACTCTGTATCACCAGATGTGACACAGGGTGTAGATATCCTGTTAATTATTTTAAATTAAATTGTCTATACACGACACGACAAATTGATTTAATTTAAAAGAATTTACTTTGGAAGATCACAGAAGTGTCATTTTAAGGCTGGTATACCGAACGAATCGTGTTTCTAAAGCGGTAAATGTTTATTGACCATATTCGTTGTGTTGGTTAATGTTCTGTATCTGCTCTGCAATATTCCGAACAAACACATTTCTTTCTACAATTTCCATAAAACCCATTTGGGACATAGGACCGATAAGAAGACATCGATACCACTTGAAATCATACGTTATTTTGGCTCCAATCCTAGCTATCATCCGTTTACTCTTGAATTCGCCAATCTTCCGAACAACAGTTGAAATAATTGAAAAATGCTAGGTCTACGATAAGTCGAAATAACGGCCAGATTTATGAAAAATGTTAACAAAAATTCAAGTTTTGCTTGACAATGCGCAGTTCTTCAAAATTATAGAATTGCTTGCGATTGTGACTTAGATTTTGGCTACGATGTTTGTAATAACACGTGGGTCATTATTCATTATGTCTCCGGTCTGAAACATAAGGAACAACATTTTTGATGAAGACAAAATGTATTGTTGATCATAGTTATCTTTGAGCCAGCCATACAAAATCGTATACAAGAACTGTCATTAGTTTGGAAGTTATAGCCTTTATTGTAACACGCCGATCGATATATCTCAATATTTCAATATACACTACCGGTCAAACGTTTATACTCACCCTGTATTTCAGGGGGTTTTGGCCAGAGCCGACGTTTTCTGGCTCTTTTAATGATCGAGTTATGTTCATTCACTAAGTACTCAACTTTCTGTCGAGTTTGAGCATCGAAGAGGCCACAGGGTGGACACGCGGAATCGTTCC
>JANTBZ010089767.1:0-18427 GCA_024741255.1 Exechia fusca | reverse complement strand
TCATGAAGCGCCAGGTCTGTTGATTACAGCGGAGAATATTAGAGCCCATAGCCGAACAAAATAATCTTTATATTAACCACATTGGCTTGATGCGCACGGAAATGAAAATTTCGCTTACAAATCATGATTTACGATATTTCGGCAAATTTTCGCGTTTTCATTCCATTATATGGTTCGAATTGATATTTGTCTTCCGGTAACGATGGTTTTAACTGATTCGCTAAATTTGAGTTCTCGGAGTTCTAATCCAACAATGGATATACCAATTGTCGCCCTTCCACTGTTGTAATCGATATTGATGGAAGTTTTGACGTTATCCATGATTTTTCGCGCATAGCTTTCTCGAAATATATCATTTTTCAATCGCCATTTGAAATCGATTGAAAATGGCAATCCTTAGGCTTCAGTTTTCCACTTCCCACAAGTGAATTATTTTCGGCACGAACATCGACATGTTTAACACAACACTGTTATTGCTACGGACTTGAGATCTTCTGTAAATGTGTTCCACGTTGAAGCTGTATGCCAGACCTTTCCAATGATATATTACATGAGTATATAAACAACCAAACAAACCGAGCGCCTGCTGATGAAGTGAATCCCTCTTCTAAGGTTGTTAAACTGGTATATCCTTTATTTTGGATTATAAATTTCTTTGACTCAACTTACATTATTTTTCGAATTGTGAGAAACTTGTTGCTTTGCCTAGTGAATTGTGACGATAAAGCTTCTACTGAACAACTATTATATGTGTTACACTCAAACGTAATATCTAGCTACTTATCTATCTAGACTTTTGTCTATATAGTTTTTATCGATGTCAATCTTGCTAGAATTGCTAACGATTTATTACTATCAATACTTTTCATGTGGTGAGTTTGATTTGAAAACGGATGCCGTTCAAAGTAATAATACTGAAATACCGTCACCGATTCACGAACAAAATTGAAAATGAATTGGATTGGTAATACTCGAAAAGTGGAGATTCAGCTAGATATAACGGAATATTTTTGGTTTGAGTTTAACACAGTTACATGTGTGTAGTAGGAGCTTTAACACAGCAAATTATACAACATTTTACATATTTGTATCAATAAGTAGAAATTTATATGCTGCCAATGACGAACTTCGAGCGTTCCTATTGGAAACTCCTATATAGAACTTACTATATAAGCTAAACCACAAGTTATTCTCTTGTTCTTATCCTTTCCCTGCCATCAATCCAATCCAATTGCGTTCATGTTGTTATGTTGCCATGTTGTTACTTTATTCATAAGAATACGATTCCGCAAAACCCGCGAACCTATAAACGAAAAATGCCCGGAACTCCCGCCCTGGAACCCCGAACTAATAAAACCAAATATAATCTGTGAACCCTTTGCGTGCGTGCGAGCAGGCCAAGAGTATTCCATCAACAACCAGGCCCGGTATCCGTACTGGCCGCCCAAGCATGCCGAGTACGGCCAAGGTAAACCAACCACCACCAACAAATCGCAACGCATTATCATCCGGAAAAATCTCATGGGCGCGCTTTCTTTCGGTTATCTGGCGGCCGCAAAATCTCATTCGCTGCGCTGCGCTCGAAAAACTCACACAAACATACCCAAACACAACTGCACCACAAAAATGCTGGAACTGCGCTAAACGAAGCTAAAACACCTGATATAACGTGTGTGTGTGTGTATGTGAGAACTTCAACATCATCTCATTGCTCTCATCTTCGATCCCATCTTGCCATCTTGACGCGTTTGAAAATCGCAACCGAGAACATTTGCGACTGAATAACGAGCGAGAGGAAAGTGCTCGAAGTGTGGAAAGTGTTCAAACATACATTTTTGCGCTCTTTCCCTTCGCATACTTTCATATTCTTTTCGCGCATTATTTGGTCGAACGTTGTCAGAAAAGCAGATTGCACATTTTCCGTCGCGCTTACGAACTACCTTCATCTGGTTTAGCCCATCATCTCGCAATCATCATCATCATCATCTTTGGGCTGCTAGGGTTATTATTCGGATAAGTGACGTACTGGTTTTCGGGTGGCTTTTTGGGGTTATTATTCATATTATAATGAGATCATCTCGCTGCTCATGCTGCTGACCAGCTGCTCATCGCGAGGTGGTGAATCATCGCCGAACTTCGAAACCGCATCTAACTTGATTCACACTTGTTTTATTATTTCCCATTAGAGTAGACCGACCGATATTAATCTACTACAACCGAGCTTATTAATATCTCTCAATAAACCACCACAATCGTAACCAAGAGACTTGCTGCGCATTAAAAAAGTCCTTAGCATTATCTAACCTTGTCTTGTCTTCATGCTCGCGCGCCCTCAGGACAATCCTTCTCGCACAGCATCCGCGGCGATTCGCGCGATCGCGTCTACACCACCACCGAGTCCTCCAACTTCGAGGATGACACCTATCGCGGCTACTCGACGGTTGCGGGAGACTTTAACGGTGATGGGCAGCGAGGCGTGGCGACGGGGATGCCGCGTGGCGGCCAGCTGCTCGGCAAGGTGCTGCTGTACTCGTGGAACATGACGAATCTGCAGAACATTACTGGGGAGCAGATCGGGGCGTATTTCGGGTATTCGCTGTGCGTGGTCGATGTGGATGGGGATAAGTTGGACGATTTGATTATTGGGGCGCCGATGTACACGGAGCCGAATAATGAGGGGAAGTACGAGATGGGCCGGGTGTACGTGATGTTCCAGGGGAAATATGTGAGTATAGACAGCGGCTAGACTCAAAGCTAGATTTGTGTTCTTTAAGAATTCAGCTGTATTCTGTTAGGCTAGAATTCGCCGACGTCCATTGTATCTGATCTTGAATCTTTCAAGTATAGACAAGGAATTTTCCGTTGCACTATTTCCTTTCACAATTTTTTCTTTCGCTAGGTTGAAATTTAGCGAGAATCCTACTCTATTAGCTTTACTATTATACATTAGCTATACATTTTAAATGAATACTCACTGAATTCTAACGACCTCCTCTCTCTTTCCGACCTTCCCACCCCGCCCGCAGAACAAATTCCAAGAGCTCCTCACCCGCGACGGCCTCACCTCGCGCGGCCGCTTCGGCCTCGCCCTCAGCACGCTCGGCGACATCAACCAGGACGGCTACGGCGACTTTGCCGTCGGCGCCCCCTACGATGGGCCCCGCGGACGCGGCGCCGTTCACATCTACCACGGCTCCGCCGCCGGCCCGCTCGAGAAGGCCTCCCAGATCATCTACGCCGAGGACGTGATGCTCGGTATCGGCCAGCCGCTCAGCACCTTCGGCTTCGCCGTCGCCGGCGGCATCGATCTGGATGGCAACCAGTATCCCGATATGGTCGTTGGCGCCTACGAATCCAACAAGGCCATCACCTTCAAGTCTCGGCCCGTCGCCGTCATGGAGGCCTCGACCACCTTCACGTCGGACTCGAAGCTCATCTCGCTGGACGATAAGCGCTGCCAGCTGCGCTCGCACAACGGCCAGAAGGTCGCGTGCACAGTGATCCACTCGTGCCTGAAGTACGTCGGCCTGAACCTTCCGACGACGCTGGACATTGACGTCTCCTGGGTGCTGGACGCCAAGAAGTACCGCCAGCCGCGCATGTTCTTCGTGCGCGACGAGGGACGCAACGTCCGGAACTCGACGATGCGCCTGCAGCGCGGCAAGGAGGAGTGCATCAACGAGCAGGTCTATCTGGTCGATGCGGTGCGCGACAAGCTGACCCCACTGGAGGTGGAGATGAAGTACGCCATCCGGCAGCAGCAGCCGCTGCTGTCGAGGCAGCCGCGATCGCTGGCCGGTCCGGTGCTGGATCAGAACGCCGGAACAGTGCAGCGGGACGCCATCAACATCCAGAAGAACTGCGGCCGGGATAACGTGTGCGTGCCCGATCTGCGGCTGGACATCCGCACGGTGGACAAGTATCTGCTGGGCTCCAAGGAGCTGCTGAACGTCGAGGTGATGGTGCCGAATAGCGGCGAGGACGCCTTCGAGTCGGCGTTCTACATGAAGCTGCCGGAGAGCATGAACTTCCGCAAAATGGAGAACATGGGCGACGCTTCGAATGGTCTGATCACGTGCACGGCTCCGTCGGCGGCGACCGGCAATATGCTCAAGTGTGACATCGGGAATCCGCTGCCCGCCGGCAAGAAGGCCCACTTTAAGCTGGTCATGATGCCGGCCCCGAAGCCTGGCCTCCAGCCCAGTTATGATTTCTACATGGAGGTGAATTCGACTAACGCCGAGTCCAACGGGACGATTTTCGACAATCGGGTGCAGAAGAGCGTCAGCATCTGGGTGGAGACGGATCTGAGTGTGACGGGAGCGGCGGTGGAGCCGGTGCTGCATTACAATGCGAGCGCTTATGTGGCCGAGGCCAAGGAGGCCAAGCACGAGGAGGAGTTGGGACCGCATGTGGTGAATATGTTCGAGATCCGGAACAATGGACCGTCAGCGATTGAGGAGTCCGAGGTGTATGTGGTGATTCCGCATCAGACGTTGGCCGGTGAGAGTTTGGTGTACTTGTTGAATCAGCCAGAGACGTCGGGGAATATCAGGTGCGAGCCGACTGTGATGGTCAATGCGCAGCATCTGCAGCTGGACGATGAGCTGGTGAGGACGAGCTTCTTGGAGTCGCAGGGAGCGGTCGAGCGAGGTTCTGGAGCGTCGTCGGCTGGGGCGTTTGTGGGTGGGTCTGCTGCGGGATCGGCGGCAGCTTCATCTGGATCATCTTCATCTTCATCCAGCGGTGGAAGCCAGCAGCGCTTCGGAGCCGCTGACTTTGCTGCGGCCTCCGGAGATGCTTCGCACATTCATCGGCAGCGCCAGAATCAGGCCGCTTCCTCAGCTTCAGCCTCAGGCTCATCAGCTTCCGGCGCTTCGGGTGCCGGAGCCTCCAACTCGTGGAGTTCGCAGTCCTCGTCGCATTCGGCCAACGGAGGTCCGGTTGTGACGTATGCGGCCTCGCAGAACCGAAGTGCCGTCCGCGGAGCCGATGGTCAGATGCGCACGGTGTTCGAGTCGAGCACGGAGCTGTACTCGGCTGGAGTTGGAGGTGGTCAGTATTCGGCCAACCAGCAGCGAGCCAATGCCGCGCAGGCTTCGTACAATCAGCAGCATCAGCAGCAACAGCAGCAGAGCCGTCAGCAGTTCCAGCAGCAGAATCAGCAGCAACAGTTCCAGCAGAACCAGCAGAACCAGCAGAACCAACAGAGTCTCTACAACCAGCAACGTCAGCAACACCAACAATCCCAGCAATCCTCTGCCGCAGGAGCCTCCGCAGCTTCAGCCGCCGGTCAACGACAATATCATCAGCAGCAGCAGCAGCAGTCCTCGGCCTCCGCCTCCGGTCAGCGCGTTCCGCTCGAGGACATCCCGGCCGGTGACTTCCGCATCAACTCGCAATACGGCAGCGATGCCAGCAGCTACGGAGCTGGTCAATCCTCTGCTTCCGCTGGCTCAGCTTCCGCAGCTTCCTCCTCAGCTTCCGCTGCCTCATCCAGCGGTGGCCGCCGTCGCATGTACAGCGCCCAGGACGGCGACCAGTTCGGTTCGGCTCCTCGTGATCAACATCTCTTGGCTCCAGCAGGCGCCATGGAACAGGCGGCACAAGGTGGCCGAGGATTTGTCACCCATCAGCTCGAGGTGCCGGTGCTGGCGAGGAACAATGTCGATGATGAGCTGCGGCAGCGTGGCGCCCAGACGGTGGCCCAGCATCAGCAGCAGCAGCAGCAGCAGAACCAGCAGCATCAATCGTGGAACTCTGGAGCTGGAACGAGCAATGACTTTGGCGAGGATGGCGACGCGAATGAGTATGAGGAGTACGAGGATGTGGCCGATGGGACGGACTATGAAGGCGAGCAGGCTGAGGAGCAGCAGACCTATGGAGCTCAGGCTCAGCAGCAGCAGCAGCAGCATCATCAGCAGAGCCATCAGCAGAACCAGCACCATCAGCAGCAGCAGCACTCTCAATCTTCTGCCTCGCAATCTGCATCCTCCTCTTCGGCTGCCGCTTCCGGAGCAGCTTCCGCCCATGCCGCCCAATACAGCAGCCGGAACAGCAACAACAACAACGGTGGAATTCGTCACTATCCGCAGCAGCAGCCGTATCAGCGACAGAGGAGGCAGGCGCCGCTGAGCATCGCCGATCTGGAGCTGGCCGAGGCGCTGCAGTGCAATCGGACCAAGTGTATGATTCTGAAGTGCCGGGCTGGCCCGTTGCCGCAGAACGGGAACGCGTGGATTGCGATTCGGACGCGACTGGTGGCGTCGACGGTGCATTTGGTAAGTTTGAATCAATCGGATGGATAATTTTGGATATTTTATAACTGTGACTTCTACAACATTATTCTCACCCTATAATTCATAGTTGAAGCTTTTCAACGACATGAACTGCGTGTTCTTTCCATTTGAGGCCCATAACATTCAATAAGTTCCGTATGAAGTAAGCTGAGCATTTTGGGTTGAAAATACTGAAGCCCATTAGTGGAAAGGCGATGAGGCGCCAAAATATCACCAAAACAGTTGATAGTCATATTTATCAAGCTGTTGATATTTTATCCGCTTTCATGCTTTCATTCTTAAACTGAGAGAACATGTCAAGATATAAAGACGCTTGGGAAATTGGTCGAATTGAACGACAAACGTTTTGTAACATTTACCTCAAGGAGATTTTCTTCTAAATTACTTAGTATTCTTAGATATTCTCGGGCAAGTTAATTCGTCATTTGCTATTTCTTTACAATAGTTGGAAGTTAACAGTTTCATCTCTCAGCTCAACTCTCAACATCAATTCATATTTGGATGTTCTTGATAGTTATAATTATAAAATTACACATAAAAACCGACCCAGACCCCAGATGAAAGAAATATATGAAAAATCGTATTTACCATATATTGAATGAAAATAACTGTAACTAAATGAATGTTACTCTCACCGAATTGCAGATCGCTCCCAGCGTCCCGATGAACATCTCCACCATGGTCGTGGCGCGCGTCACCAAACTGCCGTACATCGGGGCGCCGCAGGAGCAGCCGCTCAAGCGCTACGAAGTGGTGACCACCGTGATTCCGATTCCGGAGCCGAAGCCCGATGTGGTGCCGCTGTGGGTGGTCGTGCTGAGCGCCTGTGCAGGTGTGCTGATCCTGTTGCTGCTGATCTTTTTGCTGTACAAGGTAAGATGGGATAATTGGAGAAAAAACAGGAACATTTATGTTTTTACTTTCAACATAAAATCTTCATCTGGATATTTTACAGCTCCATTTTCGGTAGCTGAATTCGAACAAACATTTGTTTTCATCTTACATTTTTCTGTGGGTGTTGGGGCAAGACTAATTTACTTCATAATCATGGCCTGATCCTTCTAGTGCACATACCGTCCTCATGGTGAATAAACTTTATGGGCTCCAGTTCGAACACCTTGACTTTATTTGACTTGACTTTCATTATTTTATTGTAGCTGATAAAACCACAATCTTTTTGGATTGAACCGTTTCAAAGTCCTAAGTCAGTCGAAAAACACGATTTTCAATGTAGTAAATAATTATTTGTTCAACCCGTTGCTAAAGAAAATCATAATCAATTTTGTTAATCCCCGTGGAGATTAGATAATCCAAAGACCAAAGACTTCAAAAACATTCAAAACCATTCGACTACTTTCACAGACGTTGTGAAACTGACATGTATTTATTGAATTTATTAACGATAAGAAACCAATGAGAGAAGTTGTGAAGTTAAAATGCATTCAATTGAAATAAAATGCGATTCAGTCCAGTAATGTAACATGCAGGCTGGAAAGTCCGCATCGTTTGATAGTATGACACATCTTTCTGGTGAAATTATTTCTGAATAATTAATATAGTTCCATTGAAGGACATTATACCAAATTTAGCATCGATAGGACGTTTGGTTCAGTCTATATTGCAATTTGACTGAAGCAACTTTTGTTATTGCGAAGAAATGGATATCGACGTGATGTGAAAAATTGCGCCTAGAGCCAAATCATGAACATAAAGAGTGAACATAAGGGTTTCGCCCCAGCCGAAATTTGTTTTCGCGAAAATTATTCAAAATTCCGTACTGGCTATTTAGACAACGAAGATTATCCGCGTGCCAGACGCACAAATATTGCAGTTACTGACGAAAACATCGAAAAAATCAACCAACAATTTTGGAAGTAAGAAAAAATGGTTGATGGAGATTGCTAATGCCATAGAGATATATAAAAATGTTTGACCATTTCTGAAATATGATCTTGGACATGCGAAAGCTCTAAAATATGTCAGCTGCGCTGACCCAAAATCAACCAAAATAAAATCTTTTTGATATTTCGGAGCAATGTTTTGAGCTGATCGAACACGATTAAGCTTTTTTCACAAATATGTGACAAAGAATAAATCATGACTCAATTACTGTTCTTTGGAGTCCAATCGGCTGTCATTTTAAGCCTCTTCAAAGTTCACCAAAACGCAACAGTATATTTTGAGACTCAGAAGGAGTATTCTGCATCGCGAACCTGAAAAAGGAAAGACAATAACGATAGACCTTAAATATAATTTGGGAAGTGCCTGAAGTTCAAACTAACCAAGATATACGCTCCACATGGCGAGGGAAAATGTGCTGTTACACCAAGAAATTACGCACTTTCACAGGTCGCCGAAAACGTTGGGTTTTGAATTGAGGCCCTATCTACGGTATTATCCGAATTTGATCCTTACCGACTTTTCTATGTCTTCAGACCTCTGAAAAATGCTCGCTGAGTTATCACAGGGAAAATACATATTTTAAAGCCTAAAGAATTAGTTTTATACGAAAGACATAGAAAAGACTTAAGATCGCCATTTTCGGTATATCGTCCTTCAATGGAACTATTGTTCATTATTCACAAGTAATCTTATCAATAATATGTGTCCTACTATCAAACAATACGGACTTTTCAGCCTGCCTGTTATCATTAGAATATGTGTGTGACTCTTACTATTCCTTCAAACGTAATTAAGCCCAATTTCTTGTTATGTTTCAAATTAATGAGCTAGGGTAGAATATATATTGCACATACCTCTCCGATCAGCATCCACGGTATCAATTTGATACCCATATGTGCGAAGAACGCACTCATCAGCAGCAATGTCAACGGCACCCAACTGTATTTATTCTCCTCGACATTCGGGATTCGCAGCAGAATGTCATCGTGAACTTCTACCTCTACCGCTTTTATATCGGCGGTTGACGCATCCGCTTCAACACTGGGCGAACTGTCGTTATACATCACAAGAAGCAGGCTTAATGTCGTCTCTTCCATGTCGAAACCGCTGCCCTCAAATGTGCTGGTAGTCGTTTCGATCATATCGGCATCCTCATTCATCTCACTGCTGTTTCTATTCATACCGATAAAATCCAGAGGAATATTCGTTCTCATCGTCTCTGCCTCCACAAATTCTTCGCTGCTTCGGTTGAGTAGTTCCGAAAACTGTCTCTCAATGATCATATCCAATGCCGTCGATCCATTTAAATTTGCCACCCCCAATCCACCCGCTGGTTCCAGCATAATCGCCTCGCTGCTCGTACCATTCCATCCGGCAATTATCCGACCATCGCGAATAACAAAATCAACCGCCGACACGTTCGCCACCACGTTCTCCACCACAGCGCCGGGTACCACATCCAAGAACCGCGCATACGTGGCCGTTCCCAAGAAGCACAGTCCGCATCCGATCAGCGACACCAGCACCAGCGGCCGTTTGCCGGTGTAGTGCACCAGCGCCACGCAAACCAGCGTTCCAACGATTTCGACGCCTCCGAGCAGCACGGTCGCCCAGTACTTGTCGATCGGAGCCTTCAGCGTGTGGAAGATCTGCACCGCGTACGTCTGCAGCGTCGTCTTGCCCGAAAAGTGGCCGACGAAGAAGCACAACGCGATCAGGGCGTACGGCCGCAGGAAGCTCTGGCGCACGTAACGACGCAGGGTCGTTTGCAGATAAGACTTCTGCTCGGTTTCAAGGACCTTGAGCCGTTCCTCGGCCGGCGCCTTCACCAAAATGTCGTAGATCTCATCGTACTCACGCTGCACGTGCGCAATGGGCACCCATCCGCGCAGCCAGGCCAACGAGCGCTGCGCCTCCGCATAGCGTCCCTTCAGCATCAGCCAGTGCGGACTCTCGGGCACGAAGAACAGCGCCGCGATCGAGATGAGCGGAAACACGGTGCTAATGGCCGCAATAGTGCGCCACTGCAGCAGCGAGCCGAGCAGAAATTGCGTGAACACGCCGCAAATGACGCACGTCGATCCGGTTGCGGAGAGCATGCCGCGGAAGCGCGGCTCCGTGATCTCGGCCACGTAGGTGAGGACGGGCGCCTCCATGAGGCCACCCGAGAGGCCGGCCAGACACAGGCCGGCGTACAGGTGGTAGATGTTCGAGGAGAAGTAGAAAAGCAGCCAGGCGGCCATGATGGGGATGTTGACGATCTGCATGGCGCGTCGTTTGCCAATTGGTTGGGTGAACATGCCGGAGAAGATGCAGCCGAGCGGGACGCAGAGGAGATTGATGGAGCCTAAAGTGGGGAAGAGCACGGATTTTATTTTGGCGTGAGTGAATTGAGTAATTAGAGAAAAGTAGTTGACTTGAACAATGAAAAAAAAATCCGAAGTTCGCTACCATTTGTTTAGGACAAGCTGAACATATTCTAATCATACAGTTTTGTAAAATGAATATCATTCTATTAAATACACAAAAATCAGGTGAGAAAGTTGAAACTTCGGCTGACTACGTATTTCCTCCTCGTTACTCGTTATGAAGGACATATAAATTTTTACTGGAATGTCTTATAACAATGTGAAAATATTCAAATTAACGAGAATAATGACATTTTCTACAAACCTTCGTCATACGAAGAAATAAAATAAAATTGCTTGTATGCTACTTCGTTGAGTGATTTATATATATGAAAACGAGTCCTTTTATTAGGACGTAGTCAGCCGAAGATGAGACTTTTCTAACGCGTGTTTTTGTGTATATGATAGAATGATGTTTATTCATCAAATCTGGATCATTCGAATGATCAGATTATAATAGCTTATCCTCAAAAATGGTCGTAAAATTGGGAAATTCGATTTTTTGGCAAGGGTCAAGTCAACTAATTGGGGTAGTACTCACTGAACCACGAAATCTCCTCGCGATTCAGCACGATATCATGATGCGGATCACGTCCATCGCCGCCCTGAATGGCCGGAATAACGATGGTCGGGAAGCCCAGCGTCATGCCGTAGCCAAAGAGCAGCACGTTTTTCACTCCGACGGCCAGAAATTGCGGCAGCGCACGCTGAAAATCGGTGGCTGGCGGCCGTTCCGCCGCGGAATCGTTGAAGGCCGCCGATGATCGGCGGGCATAATTTCGATGCGGTTCGCTGCTGTGGGAAAGAAAACGCAACAGAGGCGACAATTCTTGGTATGAGACACACACTCAATAGCCGAATTCGATCGCTGTTTTATTTATTTATCAGCAAGACAATCCCTCTAATACGAATATCGCACAGTCTATATATTTTCTGTTTTGCATACCATAATAAGTGTCTCACGTGTGACTAAAGAATTAGGTACAATTTGCACTTTGCGGCACGTTGGCGACGATAGCGCACATATGATGAGTAGCATATACCGGCTACACGACGAGAGCTCAATGACGTCTTTCAATTTCGTTAGGAAATCATTAAAAGTTATGTATCGCTTACGTATTCCGCGCACGTTCCGCACATTCGACCTCACTACTGACTGTCGTCGTGTGATATTGATATTAATATTTGGTGAATCCGATCGCACTTACACCTGTTGCAGGCCATTGCTCGACATTGTAGTATGATGCACCATATTCGGGCATGCGCGTACGTGTGCGGTGTGTTTGTGCGATGATGATCAGTCTCTGCGCGATGTTGTTCAGTTCCGATCGATGGCTGCTGCTGTTTGCTGACTGACCATGCTCTGATTGATTTTATTTGCCTGGCTAATGGATTTGTGGCTTCACCGAAAATTCGCGTACGTTTCCGTCGGCGATGGATCGCGGACTGACGACGAGAGCTCATCAATATAATATTTCGGTGGCTCATCGGAAGGCGGCAGGCGGGTGGCGGGTGGCATGTCTCGCAGACTGTGTGGGGACATAAAGTGTGCTAATTGACACAGCAAATCTATACGTATCGCGCATATAGTGCAAGCGGGTGGGTAAACAACGAAGTACGCACTATGGTCGTGATATGGAATCGTAATGCTTGTTTGCGGCATGATCAAATATTATTGAATGCGAGTATGCGTGAAGCATAATATTTGGTTTGCATAACAAATAAATATTTTGTGTAACGAATTTCGGCAAATATCAAAAGTCCGTTAACGACTATGATGGATAACATTGTGGCACCCCTGCTATGTTCGAACATCTGCGACCTGCGAGGAGAAAGAAGAAAAGACGAGATCTGTCAAGTTGACATTTCGGGCTTTCGCTGTTGTGTGTTTGTGTGCGTTTGCATGTGTGTGTGTGTTTCTGCATGCTTGTGTGCGATTTGGTAGACCCAAAATGATGACGTCACGTGGTTATGTCTACTTGAAGAGCGACAGAGCGCAAAATGCATATAGGGATGTAACAATCGAATAATAATATTATTTCGATAATGTGATGAAAATTGATTTATACATTTGAATATGACTGATAATAAAGCGAATAAGATAATGTTGAACATAATACTAAATGTTCATCCATCCTACGCACTTCGCCAACTGTGACGAACGTGCTCCACAACAACTATCCATAACTATCCGTTCAACTCACATCTCTAGTCGCACAGCGTCGATTTCGATTCACTTTACTGTGCAGTCGTGGTGTTCGGTTTTCGTGTTCGTGGTTCGCGAAGACGGAGCAGCGCACACATTCGTAAATTACAACAAAACACAGAGCCCCCAACCGAGACGCGTAAGCCCCCCACAAATACAAGCAACCGAACCCTCGCCTCCTCGCCAGCGGATGCTTCTAGAACACATCTCCCACTTCCACACTATAATCCGTGTTCGTGTTCCAAGAAGATTGCAAGCAGATAGATATATTGCGGACACAGTGATTCGGCGTGAATGTGTGTGCGTATATGTATACGTGCAAAAGGTGTCAGTGTGGTTGCGTATACGTGCGATTGTTCAATATGTGTGTGTATGTGTACATCGGCCGCGAACCGCGAGCATTGCAATTGTGGATGCACAGCAGCGCACAAACGCGCTCTTCTCTCGTGTGTTCGTGTTGAGGTGTACGTGTGTGTATGTGTTTGTGTGTGTGCATGTGTATAAGGCTCCGTTGTGAAAGTTGTGTGTTTGGGTAGTTTATGTGTGCTGTGTGCTGCTTATAGTGTTTATGCATTTTGCTAGTTGTGTCCAAGAGCGGTCGTCGTCGACCATCGTGCGCAACATAAAACTAGTTTTCACGGACGTATGTTCTGATATTCGCCTCCAAACGACGACCACCAAAACAACGGAACGGATTACTCACGAGTCACGCTGGGCATGTTCTTGCATGTGCATGCACGCATGCAGCATCTCTGCGCGCAAGGTAGAGGCGACATTTTGTTTGTGTGGTGCTCATCTCTCTGTGTGCGTGTTTACACGGTAGACGCATGCGAGTGTGGGGAGGGGGAGCACGCGGCATGGAGACAGCGCAGCAAAGGATGATCATAATGCGCACACCCAATTATGCACACACGAGACAACGTGCGCGTCTATGAAAGCATACTCAGAGCATTTCAGAATACTCCGCCCGAATGCCTAAAGTGGATTCCAACGGTTGCGCTCGAGTGTATGCGCGTGTCGTGTGTTGTTTATGTGCACGGATTATATCGATCCATGCCCCAAGCGCATTGTGCGCATTTCGCATTTCTATAGTGTGACATGCGTGTGCTGTGCTGTTTTCGTTGGCATCGTCCAAAAGAAATGCTGCAACACACAATTCATTCACAAGTCGCGATTATTGTGCGTTTTACAGTTATTGAACAAACGAAATAGCATAAAACAGCATGTTAAATCACGGACAAATGAATGAATGAATGCAGTGTTTGCGCGCGTGCGTGCCTGTTCCGCAGAATCGAAGCAATCACCTTTGCCTGGATACACAACGACAAATGCACACACACGCCACCAACACAAAACAAGCGCGCGCGCATGCGAGCAAACGTGATATCCAAGCGCCACATACAGCTGCTGTTCGTCGTATCTACCCCCGGCCCGCCCATCCAATTACGAAACTCGTGAACCACCACCCAACCGTGCATATTCCAAAACACTCACACTCTTCCTCTTCCTTCCCCGTTTCCATTCAACGCGCCATTGTACATCAGCAGCATTCCGAACCAGCGCATCAATAGCGCGAGCGCCGCACACGCACAATTGTCGTCGCCGCGCGCCCGCATCACAGCAACACCGTAGCTTCGCAGAAATCCGCTTGCATGTTCTCCAGACGGTTGCGTTGCGTCGGACCAGCGAGACGAACGTCGGCGACGACGACGGAGTGAAGGGGACGCGGGAGTAGCAGCAGCAGCACGCGTCTGCGATTCGACGGAGTCGGCGCTCAGCAACAGCGCCGCAACAGTCGAGCATCCGCACCGTCGAGTCCCCAGGCCGGAGTGCGGATCCACCGCCGTGCTTCGGAATAACCATGGAGACTGATAAGGTCATGGACGACACCACAGACGATGTATCACAGGTGAGCGGAGGGGGGAGAGAATTTGGCGGTGTAAAATGTTATAATAGGCAGGCTGGGAAGTCCGTATCGATTGACAGAAGGACACAACTTTCTGATTGTTATTTGTGAATAATATCAATATACTAGATCCATTGAAGGGCGATATACTAAATTCGACATCGATAGGACTTTTGGTTCGTTCGATATTTTAATTTGATGGAAGCAAGTTTTGCTATTGCGAAAAAAATGTATCGGCGTTTTCGTTACCTTGTAGCCTTGACTAGAGCCGAAAAATGATTAGAAAGTGTTATCTGGGTTTCGCCCAGCCAACTTTTTGTTTCGCGTACTGACCATTCGGACACGGAGGATGATGCGCGCACTAGACGTCTAAATGTTGCAAATAACGACGAAAACATAAACAAATTTATAAAATAATATCGGAAGATAGAAAAGCACTGTTGATGGAGATTGCTGATACCTTAGAGATGAAAACAAAAATGTTTGAACATTTCTTAGATATGTTCTTGGTCATGCGAAAGATCTTACAAGTTAAGTGCCTTTCAGATAAATACAGAATAATGGTATACGTGTGTCAGGATTTTTGCCTATGAGATCTGTGTAGGAAGTTATGTATTGGAGTATCGAAATCTTTGACTGGCTACAACTTTTCAGAGAGAGTTTTCATGACAAAACTTTAGTATGTTTTGTTCATCACCCAGACCTGCACTATAATACGGCATCGACACATTTTCGATAACTCCCCATTAACATGTATCCTGTCTCGGCAGATATGAGTATTGTAGACTGTGAGGTGTGTTCAGTATGGACAGTAGTTTTCAAGGTACAAGCCGACATTGAAAATGCATCAAACGATACCATAGTTTGTTTGATTGGCTTCGATATTGCTTCACAAATTATGGATCAAATCTGAGAGTGATAGGACACAAATTATATCCAATTTCAATGCGCTGTGAAAGGCTCAGATCCGATTCAAATGTTATAGAAAGTTTCTATACATTTCTACATTGCCAGAAAACAACCAAATGCTAAAATGAGCTCTCCGAATAATCCCATGCATGCGTGATGGATTTTTGCAGACACGTTAAAAATGACTGAATTTATTTAGTTTCACTGTTTGCCCAAAAAAATTATAATCCGCCTTTTAGCGGATTTCTTTAAAACATTTATCGCGAATAAATCTATCTAAGACTGTACTCTATTATGAAAATGAGTAGTTTTCATTAGAACGGTCTCTCAAGATATGCAATCAAATGGTAAAGACGATTTTGAATTTCAAATCATTGACCATAATTACTTTGAAAAACATTCGGGCACTTACTCACAGTTTGAGTTCGAGAGCATAATACTATTGCATAATTTCTAAACTATATGTGAGTCATCGTTGATGCTGAAATATACTTTACTCACAACAATCACATGCATACGACGTCGCTCACATGAACATGTAATATGTGAAATCGACAACTGTCGGACTGAAGTCGTCGCGCGTTGATTGCGATTTGCGAGTTGTAACCCAAAGTCGGTGTACATATTCTTGTTCATTCACCTTCTCTGACGCGCTCTAACGCGCACTACAGTCGAATGGCACTTATAACTCACAAACTCACATACAACACTGTCCCCTATCCCGACACCAAGCCTCACGCAGTGCTACCGAATCGTGCTAGCACACATACTACACAAACAAATACCTTCAGTATGATTCTCGTATCGTTAAATCTTGTAATATACCGTTTCAAGCACTCGCGCGCACACACAATACAATTGTGTTGCGCGCCAGTTCAGCGAGCATGCGCACAACGCACAGCACACACACATACACACTGGCTAAAGGTCGACACCGCACAATATTGAGTACGAACTCACGCAAGAAACACAGAAAAGATGTGTTTTCTGTTCAACTGTTTTCGTTCATGAATCATGAACGCATGTCTTCAACCTATTACACACACACGCGACTGTGACGGTTTCTCTTCAGTACACCGGCGCACGCGTGTTCTTGGGATGGCCCGCGAAGAGAACGCGCGCACGCACTGGCAATGATCGACGACGACGACGCTTACATGCAAACAATACGAACCGCTTCGTATGAATCGCGCACTGTTCGGGCACACAAAACTTGCCTCAAACACACACGCGCTCCGGCCAGAATAGACCTGCGGCTGCCAGACCAATCGTACCTGTTTCGGCTAGTTGCGCGCAGCCAATCGATCGCGGTCACCTGGCGCGCACTTGCGTACTTTGGCCATCGGTACTTATTGCTCGTTGCGGTGTGGCGAGTGTGTTTCTTTGTTATGCGCTATTCTCGCACTGCGGTTAAGCCATTTGAACCCATATTTGAAACCTCGTTGTTAGTAGAATATTCCATGAGCATCTCCGAAATAAGGGTTGAATCGTTTTCCGAAAATCGTTATCAGACTATAAACCAATTAGGATACGCATACTCGTGGTTACAAATATTATGTAACTTGGTGATCATGTTCAGTTCAAGAGATATCAACAGTCATTCGCTGTAAGAAAGAATGCATCTCATACACGAATTTTGCTTGAAGGATTATGGTTACTATAATAAACATATCTAGAGACCTTTTTTGGTGCGGAATGAGTTGAATCGACTCGATATGCCAGCGAAACAATGATCCCCATTCTCAATACCACACCTTCGCTCGATGATTGATCGTGTTTAAGTTGTTCCAAATGCATCTGTTAATTCCACAACCTACCGATTAAATCAACTAATCATTCGCCAAATTCCAACTCCACAACAGACACAGTATTCCTCCACCATCCTGTACGATCCGACGCGCAAGAAAGAGGTCAGCGCCGCCTTCGAGTCGGAGCGCGAATCGTGCCTGACCTACTTCGGCAAATGGAACGAATCGGATCAGGTGGAGTTCGTCGAGCAGCTGCTGTCGACGATGTGCCACTACCAGCACGGCCACATCAACGCCTACCTGAAGCCGATGCTGCAGCGCGACTTCATCACGCTGCTGCCGAAGAAGGGCTTGGATCACATCGCCGAATCGATCCTCAGCTATCTGGACGCCGATTCGCTGGAGGCGGCGGAGGTGGTGTGCAAGGAGTGGCTGCGCGTGATCAGCGACGGCATGCTGTGGAAGAAGCTGATCGAGCGCAAGGTGCGCACCGACTCGCTGTGGCACGGGCTGGCCGAGCGCCGCGAGTGGATCCAGTTTCTGTTCAAGCCGCGGCCGGGCACCGCGCATCCGACGCACAACTTCTACCGCAGCCTGTTCCCGAAGATCATCAGTGTGAGTGTTGTTGATATTTTGTAGGGATATTTTATGGTTTTATATAGTAAATACCGGGTGAAATTGCTAATCATATTTGGTGTGAAGCAGTTGAAGTAAGAAAATAATGAACAGTCTCATAAAACGGTCAAATCAATGAAATCATTTCCTGAGGCAAATTTCTCACTCGGATAAAAATACTACTGCTTAAGTACCTTTATGTTGCTTAAGTACCTTTATGTTGGACATATGCAGACAAGGAGGAGGCTGGAGTGATGACCACGTGAGTGATCGTGATCACCGAGCTATGACATGTGCGATGCTCTTTTTGTGCACGACAGCTTTGCTATGGCAGAGCTTTTTGCTGCGTGATTTGACAATAGACATAATCTAGACCAGAAAGCAGGCTAGAGTTCCATACATTTTCTTGTCGCCACTTTTTCGGAAATAATTCA
>JANTBZ010089656.1:0-18444 GCA_024741255.1 Exechia fusca | reverse complement strand
AAAACCTTGATTTCCTTGCACATTTTCCGTGCGCATGCAGACAATGTGATAACGTTTCTTTCGCTCGGCTATGGGCTTTAATCTTCCCCGCTGTAATCAACAGACCTGGCGGCGCAACATGAATCCTCATCGATGGGACACACACTTTCAGACATACTGCGCGAAACATTCGAAGGAGTCGAAAAAGGGGTTGATGGATGATTTTCTCTTCAGACGAAGAGGGGCTGTCGGGAGGGACCCATACATTTTCATAAAGGTGAAAGGAATGTGTAGCTAAAAATGGACACTAATTTTGTTATGATCTCTCTGATACTATTGCTGTAATCGCGCTTTAAATATCATCGAAGAATTCTAAGGTTGTTAAACTGGTAGTTTGCTTTTGCATATGATTTTCAATTGTTTCGACGACGTTGAAAAGCAAGTGTTCGACGTTGAAAAGCAAGTAGATATAAATATTACTGTCAAAGCATTTAAACTCGATTCGGCGCAAAAAAGGAACTTCGTGGACCTCATTATAATTGACTAGAAAGACCGTAAATGCATTAATAATAGAGAAAATGTATTTTTTTTAAATACCAACCTTAAGCCTTTTGCTCCCTTCTTCTCTAGCCTATATGTTTTCACGCGTAAGTGCACGCAAGCACGCACGCGCGATGCAACGGTGTTTAATGGCTTCGTTAAGTCGTCGGCGTCGGCGGTGGCTGTGGCTGCCGCAGCCGCTGCCGGTTGCGGTTTCACGCCGTGGTCACGCCATTTTTCGGCAGCACCGTTGCGGACATTCGGGCATGCATACGCACGCATACACTCGAACTGTGCGGAAATAAATAAAAACCACCGGCGTACCAGCACGCACATATCGATCGGAGGTGTGTACGAATCGTCGACCGATCGGTCGATCGATTGCGATCTCAATCGCGCATGCGCAAGTACGCGCATGAGCATGCAGCAATGCATGCGCACGACTGGCACACAGTTGGGCGGATTTAATTATTATGTCGGGCAGTCCGAGTCCGAGCGAGCACGCGTGATGCGATGCTGCTGGATGCGATGTGCGGCATCGAACATATTGTGTGTGCGTATTTACCGCGTAATGATTTGATTACGTGCGGAAATTCGGAGCGACACGCGTTCTCAAGTGTGCAGAAGCAGCAGCCGAGCCGCATCTGCAGATGATGATGATAATGATGATGATGTTGCGCGGTGCGATGCCTGCGGGAGGCCAGCGAACGATTATGTGTGTGTGACCCATATACGGGTTGGAATCGATGCTGTTTCAATTATAAAGTTGAGCGCTTGATTTTCCCAAGGAAGAACAATTTAACCATGCGCATGTTTACACCACAATACACAATACAATATTTTTCTAGGAATCGTGTGATTAGATAACATCTTTCATGGGATGTACGTGTCACCTTGAATTATCGACACAATAACATTCACCCCTTGAGCGCAGTTCAAACGCTCAATCGCTTGAACCTATAGCGTGTCCTTGCACCATTTCAATTTATCGCCGTTAATAAAAAAACACCAATTCCACTTTGAAAGCTTACATATAAGTGTTGTTTTCACTTACCCGACCCGCACAATGCAGTGTGTCTGATGAAGCGTCGAGCATTGACCGTGTGATCAACGCTAACGCACCGGTCTCGCCATCGTCGCCACATAAACCCTCATAGCCAATCATCGACGACTCTAGCTTTCTCACATATCTAAATCCAACTTGCACGTGCTAATTTATTATTCCAGTCACATAGTCAATCGTCGGAAATTCACTGAGAACAGGCAAAGGATACGGGGATATGGCTGTTTAAAATGTGGAGGGGGAGCGATGGTTGCAGCTGTGCACAAGAACACGTGCACGTCAGGTGTGAGATTTACTGCGGCAGGAGGCAGGAAATATGATGAGCTTCACCGGTAATTAGAAAACAGAAAATGCTGGTTCTTTGAATATTTCTATTACTGCTGTGTGGCTGTGACAGTTCGTAATTGCGCGCACCGGGCAGAACATGGTGGTCATCGACGTCACCTGCACTTGATATGTTATGTGGAAAAAAGTGGCTCACAATGAAAGGAAGAACAATCGTTTTGCTATAAAAATGCTAATACACGCGTGGTATTAGCATAATAACGATCAACATATGCGAAACCAACGGACCACGGACACGTGGACAATTAGCATTAGAAGAGACAATTCTATGGTCGTATTTGAATTCGGTGATAAGCGTTATGCATCACCGATGATGGTATGCTTTATGGCTTTATTAGCATGATTGATGCGCCCAACTTTGGGCACTGGTCGCGTGCCAAAACAGCCGTCTGTGCGCATACCCCGATCGTCGATTTGAATACAACTGTCGCTGGCAGTCTGTCACAAATGTCCATATATAATTGGACAGCGGACAGCGAATTATGAACTCCCCGAAAGTTCTATGTCGTCTGCGCGAAACAGGACAACGAATGTATAACACCGCCGAACAAGCCATAAATTCTTGTTCGGCGCTTAGCATATGTTGTCCTGCTGCTGGAGGACGGGCGTTAGGCCGACGACATCTCGTATCTGGACGGGGTGATCGAAAATGATGAATTATGCCGAACGAGAAACGGGTGCTCGTCTCGCTTGGCATAGGAGACGATTCATGAAGTAGAGCAACAACGGTACCATGACGGTGTTGAAAAATGTCTAATATGCGGGTTGCGGGTGAAATACTAAATCGTGTTACTAAACTACCCTAGCTCATAAACTTGAAACATGCTCTATTTTTCGGTTTATAAAAGAACAGACAATTGTTTCGATAGGCAAATACAATTATATTGTCTACAAAAACAGTTGTTTGAAAAGTTATGTCCAATAAACCATTAACGAATAGTATAGGATATTTTGTATGGAGAAATAAAGAGTGAACAAAATATTTCTCCCGGTACAGATCGTTCGAATTTCATGTTTGGTCAAGTGATCATAACATGTCTATGGATTGACTTGGAACAACAGAGGAATGTTTTCTCAACAAAACTGCATCATTACAAATCGTGGGCCAGTGTCCCTCCATCTATAAACCAAAGAATAAACATGTTTCGAATTAATGAGCTAGGCTAGTATACAGTGGCAGACAGAGGATTACGTCCGTTTGATGCGCACTAAACTGATGTTTTAGTCATAGTAAAAGTATATTTGACAGACAATATTTTATCAGATATGTTATCTTTGTTCCTTGGAAAGTCGCGTATAAAGTTAGTCCATAAAGTTAGTCCATTTAAAAGCTGAATAGTGCGTTAGTGCGCTCACAGCGTCAACAAATTTCTTCAAAGCAATATTTAGCATTATCATCACGAATTCCTAAATTTCTTTTAAATATTATCAAAGGGACTCCTAATTATTTCACACAATTATGGCAAGACACGCAAGTTGAACGGCACATTATTCTCGCCTTATGAAAAACAGGGCCACGTTTGCCCCCGAACTAGAAATTGGTGGACAGGTTAAGTAATAGTAGTAGTTAGTAGTGCAGAGTTCAAATGAGTTCTATTGATAAACATGGGACCAAACTCGAAGACCTTCACTTAGAAAAACCAATTCAATTAGGATGATTAAGCTATGATGAGGCTGGTGAGTCTGAGCGTAGGACCGTTTTTAGTCAAGTCTTTCATATATTCTTACGTTTTCGAATTGCCCAATCAATTTCCGTACTGTGTCTTAGCTGCTCCTGAAAGATGGACTTCGGAGAGTGAGTTTTGGACGACTTATATCATGATGAAAATTAAATTCAATTGTAAAATATTACGATATGTTGTATTTAACTCCGCCTTGATGTTTCGATACGAAATAATCATATTGTTCAATTGTTTCGATGCTTAGAAGACGATTTATAGTAGAGCAACAATGGCGGTGTTGAAATATGCATAATATGTATCCTTGTTGCGGGTGAAATACTAAATCGTGTAAATTAATAATGTACAAGAGAAATACTTTTGATTTCTGCCGATAGTCTCACGCACACGGTAGCTTCATCCCAATCACACAATAGATCACTTACACCACTTCAGATTAATGGGCACACACACTCGCCGCCGAATCAAATTGTGTGTGTCAGTGTTTGCTCGCCGTTTGTGTGCCGAAAACAACACCACGCCACGACGACACCGTCATACTAGAGTGTGTCGGCCATCAACGTCATCATCTGCGTTTGCGGTCGTCGTCGCTGACGTAGCCCACGTTTCGTTTGACCACGTAGTCGTTGTCACCACACACTACACAACACACCTCAACGACACACAATACAATTCACATTATCCGACTACACGACACCACCGTAACCAGTAGCCAGTACAATACGAACACGACAGCAACACTCACAAACACACACACAAGGACGCACGCCGACCATATATACAGTAAACTAATAACGAAAGCGAATGTGTGTGCGTGTCCGCGCAACATGTGGAAAATCTGAGACGGCGACCGGAGTCCACACATAGCACACACTTACTCGGATCGCGACGAATGCTTCATTGTGTGATGTGCGCGAGAGTGTTGAGGGTTGACAACGTGATCGATGTAAACGTCATATAAATATGTGGCGGTTCGAGTGTGTGTGTGTGTGTGTGCTGTTGACAAGTGTGTTTTGATCAACATTCAACATACAAAAACATCGGCACACACAACAGAAGACACACCACTCGAGATGTTGGATTTGTGACGCGCGAACCGAGTTTAATATGTGCGCGTAGAAGTCGTGTTGATCCTATTGATACAGGTGAATCGACCGTACCGTGTGTGGTGTGATGATACCTATTTTTACCCCCAACTAATATTCAGTACACAGCGCTCTGCTCGCTACTCAATCTAGCTGCAATATCAGCTGCTGCTAGCCAGAAGAACTAGCTCGCGCAATCAGAATTAGTTGAACGAAAAATCATTCTCTTCGCTCCGTATCGTTATTAATCTTGACACACCGGCGTGCAGACACGCACACCCTTGCGACAGACACCGATTGCACGCGAGCAGGTGAATTGACGATCGAACAACATCTCTGTTCCAACCTGTCTCTCTTGCTCTGGCGCGCCGGGCCCTGAAGTCAAAATCTACAATATAATATCTATTCGATCCACCTGCGCAAAGCGTAACGCAAGTCAACATACACACACATGCGCACAGGCCAAGACACAAAAAAACACTCGGCCCATAATCATAGTGTGTTATTAATAATCCGCACCCAGCACACACACGCACACATAGACAATTTACTAATAACTATTTTGCATAACCAAATTGGCTCAGAGGAGCGCGCATGTTTGGCCTGCGATGTGTGGCGATGACCTCCGCGCACGCTCATCATCATCGGCATCGCCAGCGTCTGGCTATCTAGCGTGAGGTGTTCGGAACGTGCGGCTAGCTCGCGGTGTTGTTTCGGCTGCTGTTGGCCCGTATTGTCCTTTTGTGCGTAGCGACGAGGCGGCGGTTCGATCAAACGTTCGAAGTCGACGTGCTGCATCTCTGCTGCTTGCTGCTGCCGTCGACGAATGCACCGATAAATAATCGTGTAAACTGCTGCTGTTGCCGCCGGTGTTTCTGTGACAATATTGGATTTCGTCGAGCGTCGAGCGTACGATTCACAGAATATGCTCCACTTAATCATACGACGACGATACAATGCGCTCAAGACGTTCGGCTTACCAACACGCACGCGACAATGCACAAAAGGACGCGCTGCGCTCCGTAATTAAAATCGAATCCTATCGAATCCGATGCGTAGCACATAAAAAAACACAATGATAAACAATAATAAGATAAAACATATGGTAATTTTGATTGCATCAACGCAGTGTTCCGATTAATTAACAGAAAGGCGACGACGACGACGACGACGACGACAAAGGTGGCCTACATTCGATGCCTGAATCACCACACCGCATCGATCGAGATACATCGACGACAACGGCGAAACGTCCAGCCAGTTGGGCAAACATTGCAGCGCTCAAAGGATTTGCTCAATGTGCACACACATAGCTACTCCGCGTGAGTAAACAGCGTGCGCCTTAAGTGTGTATCTGTGTGTGTGTCAGAGGGTCTGTTCGTTGTATTATATCTGTGCGCTTAATAAAATCGGCGAGCGGAACAAAACACATTCGGAAATGCTGCGCAAACATACATCGGAAAAAACGACGTCGACCGGAAAGTCGGCCAAGTGGCCAGCGCCCAGGTGATCGTCACACACAGGCTAACAAAATATTGAACGAGATTGTATTTTATTTGCGGGGTGTGATGTGCTGTGTTGCCGTTTGTAGCACTAACTTGCTATTTTTTGTATTGGTGTAGCATTACTGCGATACTACTGAAAAAATGTCCCCTACGGCAACCAATTTTTGATTTTCGAACGTGACTGGAACACTTTTCACAACGCTACACAAGAAAGTTCCTTATAATTCACATATGGGCCGTATTAATCGATTGGATTTTCCTCGCCAGTGGATAAAAAAATAGTTGGACTTCTCAAACACGTTTTATTTAGCAAGGACAAAATATACTTTAAATGTTGTATTATTATAAAATCGGATTACGCCCACATTCACATTTTTGTGGCTTTATCCTACAAGTAGTTCACTCGATAGTTCTGTATCGATATAATTTCTATAAGGCATAATTGTTAATCAATTCGTAATTCTAATCGCGACTTTTCTATGTTGTATCGAACGGCAGAAATCAATATTGAATCGTGTCCGAATTTTGAGGCCTCACTCTGTATATAGAATCATTTACACCATAAAAAACACTAGTTTGGAATAATATGGAAAAACAAATTAGGAAATGTTTCGTTAGACATACGCGCAAATAGTTTACCTGGGTGTTTAGCTAACATCGTTTCAACTCTTATGAAATACTAATGCAGATAAACACATATTTCCATCCAACTGTTCAGACAAACTATTCAAAGTTCACGAAAGAGATTAAACAGAAAAAATATATCTAAAAAATGTAATAAGTAAATGTACGTCAGAGCCCTGTCCTTGTGTTGTTCTTTGTCAAAATTAAATAACTTGTTGTCGAATCACGTGTATGGTTTTTTTCACGCCATATTTATTAGTTGGAAATGCTTTCGTAGTTCGTTGACATTATCGTATGTAAAATCGATCCTCTGGATCAATACATCTTTCTTGTAATATACTTTATTGAACAAGAACATAAATAAATGCATGCCATCAAATCCCATTCGAATTCCATCAGTCTCGATCAACCCAACATCATAAAATCCCATCCAAATACCTGACACGTAAGCGCATGTGTTTTCTAGGTCATCGCGTGCCGCAGCGCAACGCATGTCGAGAGCATACGACAAAGATTAATTAATTTAAACCGATGCCCGCCGCGAATCTGGTTTTACTCTCTGTTACAGTGCCGCTGGCGAAATGCGGAGCCTCTGCAAATATTTGCGCACAACTGCGCACGCTTCACGCGCGCCCGAATCCTTCGTCATCTCGCGCGTCTGTGGGTCTGGGTCTGAAGTAATTATATCGCAGGCGCGCGCGCGCGATTCGAATGTGGCACACAGGTGTGTTTGTTGAATTAAATCTGGAGTAAAAGTGGAGACTGAACAAGCGAGCGGCGAGCGGCAGTACGTTGTGCGAGTGAAAATGACGGGGAATCAGGAATGTTCGATTGAAAATTTTGTATATTACTTGTTCAATGCATCGTCCTTAGCGTTCAGACAAACCAGCAGCAGCAGTACATAATACATGGTTCATCGAGTCCCGGAAAAAATGATGAAAACATAAACTTATTTGATGAGAACTGTTTTGTTCTTTTACATATAGCTTCCTTCAAGGCCGATAGCCTAAATCGAGCAACCCTGCATCACCACGATCCCCTTCGAAAAGTATTCCTGGCAAACCGTTGCGAAGTACTCTTTTTCTCGATTGAGACAACCTCATTCATTGCCTGGAATCACTGGAATCAAAAAGTAGTTGAGGGTCAAATTCGAATAAAACAATAAATAGGACCTCGATTGATAGCCAAAATAATATATTATAGCTATTTGGACGATTTGGTTGATTTACTACATGGGCTGGTAAGTATCGGCAGAAATAGGGAAGGAACAACATTTTTGATGAAGACAATATTTATCTTTCAGCCAGCCAAACAAAATCATATATTCGTACTGTCCTTAGTTTGGAAGATATTTCCTTTATTTTAACTCGCTGTTTGATATATCCTAACACATTGTGAAGAAGGAATTCATAGTCTTTATGTAAGCACTGATTTCTGATAGGTAGAAGGGCTGCTGGAGCAAAAACATGTTTTGAGAAATTATTATCTGAGGTCTACCCTAGCCGAAATTGAATTTTACAATTTTGTGAACTATTCTTTATCTATCTTCCATTTTGAAACCGAAGATATTTCGTGCAGAGGACGCCTAAATTTGGCAGTTCCTGACAAAAACATCAATAAGACCACCAAATAATTTCGAAATTCGGAATGGATGGAACCTGGAGATTGCTGATACACTGAGTTTATATAAAAAATATATATCGTGCATACGTTTTTGGGCGAGAGGTCTTTGCGGAGAGGTTGCCGCAAATACGCAAAAAACTCACAATCGACCAAATCGACCAATTAGCCATAATCAGTTAATTAGGATATGAATTGTATTCCCAACTATGGTATTATGCGTATTTTCTGTTTCAGAAATGAAAATGGTAGCTCCAAGAAAAGTATGGGGCTGTATAAATCGCGAAAAAGAGCATTTTGCAAGGGTTAGCGACTTATACTTTTTGAAGGTTATGGAGATGTTGTAGGACCGCTGATTTGAGGCTATCGAGCTAAAATGAAACTATGTAGAGGAATGAAAAAAGTTTTTATCAAAAATGTTGGTCCTTCCCTATTTTTTCCGATACTTATCAGCCCATGTAGTAGTATTCTTGCGTTTTTGCGGCTTTCCAAAAACGTATTGATGATATGAATAAACATTTTCTATCAAGGTATCAGCAATCTCCAGATTCCATGCATTTCTAATTCCGAAATTATTTCGTGGGCTTATTGTTGTTTTCGTCGAGAACTTTCAAATTGATGCGTCCACTGCGCGCATCTTCCTCGGTGATCAAATGGCCGGTATGGAGTATTGGAAACAATTGCGATTTTTTTTCGTCTGGGGCAGAAACTAGGTCACACTTCATAAAACATGTTTTTGCATTATTTTAAAACTAAGTAAGTACTAGATGAGAAATGTCTTGGAAAGTGCGCATTACTAATTCTAAAGATGGCACTTTCGAAAAATGTTAGAGTGGTTGCACCAAAGCTTCAAAATTCCCGGGACATAATGAACCATGTTGTTCAGAAATACACCACCCCATCGGCCAACTGGTTGATTCGATTTTGGCTGGCGTGCCACTGCTAATTTGTATGCAAATGTGTCCATCAAATACCGCCAAAGAACGGATGGCCAACACATATGCGAACAAATGCTCACACACACACACACACACAAACACACACCCGGACATGAATTGTGCAAATAACGCCAAAACACACTACTGCACACTCTGCACTGAGTTGCTGGGTTTGCCCAACACAGAAACACACACTCACACACACTTACGCGGCAATTTTACACCTGCCCCAAATGCGCGCTCGTCGCTGTCGTCATCGTTGTACTGCCGCACTCTCTCATCCGATCTTGATTCCGATCGTCGCCCGGCTCGGCTCGGCTCCTTCATCTCTCTTTGGCGATTTGCTGCGATGTCGATGTGTGTGCGTGTGTATGAATCTCGCACAATTTGCAACGCATGATGACCGAAACCACACAACGAAGCCGCATCAGATCGCCGCCACTCTGCTCGGCTGGTAACGATATTGACCATAAATATCGCTTGCGTGTGCCGTGTGCACAGGACCGTAGCTCTCTAGTGGGCAAAGTGGGCACTGAACCCCTAGAATTATTCGTCACTTGAATTTGGGTGTTTAGGGGTTTAGCTGATTCGGTATGAAAAACCTTTAAAAAATCTAGGGACGAACTGCATGCTTCCAGATACCGTAAGATGTTACTTTTTGATTGAGTTATTCAATTCGCATATCAGTAATATCAGTGAAATTCCATTGGAGTTTCTGAGAACGTTTTTGACTGACGTGTCGGTCGGCACAGAAGAATCGAATCAATTTCTGTATGAAAAACATGAATAAATCTGGGCCCTGCAGATACTAAAGGTTTGTTGAGTTATCATTCCGCATGTCCGTAATAACTGTTCAAGCGTGCAAACGTATCGAAAACATCTTCGGCCCTACGGGCTGAACAAATATAAGGATGCTAGAATCAAATGCATTTACATTTGTTCTTCGAAATCCATTCATAGTTTTTATAATATGATCAGTATTCAGATGATGAAGAGAGTTTCACGCAGTCTTGACATTGTGTTGTGTGAGTAGCGATTTAATGTTTGGCGTTTGGCTGATCGACTCAAGAATGAAATCCTGGCTACGGGCCTGCGCGAGCGTGTGCTTGCGTGTTCGCGCTCGACGCACACTGTCCATTATTATTATTGCATTAAATGCGATGCATCGGCAGTGCAGCTTGCCGAGAGACTCACACATGAGTCCAGCGTCGTGTGTCGTGTGTCGTGTACGATGTCGCTTGGCTGGTAGCGCGTGCCACTGCGCGCAAGTTGCACCGCACGACACGCGGTTGCTGCCACCGCTGCTGCTGCTGCTGCCGCCGCATTTCTCGCACTCACGCAAACGTTAATCATAAATGCGTGCACACGCGGGCACGTGGCATCGTCGGCGACGATGATATTTTGCACACGGCTCTGAGATCAGATGGAAAGTGTTCGGTGCTCAGTGCTCACAGGTGTGCGTGCATACTTGAGTTGATCTAGCTGTGTTCGATATTATTCGGGGTTTTTTTTCCGGAAATTGTAATTTCTAATATTATTTACTGCCATCTGTTTTCTCATCGTTCATGAACGCAAAAAAATGGTGCGATATTAACAGCAACCATTAATGATCCGCATCCATTGTTGAATATACATTTTTGAATGAGTGGAACAAAAAACGACAAAATGGCAGTGCTGCGAATAAAGTGTGTCAACACCGCATCATCATATATTATATCGATTCATATGAAGTGAAGTAGAGAGCAACAGATATCGAATGCAAAATTTCTGTTTGCAGATATAATAATACGTGCATAATTGAATTCCTTCCGCTTAGCTAGGAATTTTGATGAATTATTTTATATAAATCTCGTATATCGATTTGAGTCAACCGTGCAACGTTTTGTTCGCTCATTTGTCTACTTCCAAATGGACATTTCAATTTGCAAAGATTTTATATTACCTGGCACTATTGCTATAAGACTCGCATTGCATTCTCTTTTACTTTTTCAGGGATGAACTTCATACTGTAAAGACACTTATTCATTACACTTAAAATATTATATTCGCTCATTGGAAGTTCCGAACTACGCGTTTGGTTCAAGGGGTCTTCCCATACTCGATCCCGCAGCGTCTGGCAGAACGTTGAAAATGAACATGTTTTTTTCAATAGACATCCCTGTTCCTGACCCATACTCAAATTTTAATATGCTAGTTGCCATTAGAATATTTCGAAATGTAATGTAAAAATTGTTCGATGCTCTTGACAGTTTGGATTTATTCACATTATTCTGTATTAATAACATAAACAACTATTGAAAATTATCTAATTCTTAACGTGTAGAGGTGTCTTAACATTTGCCTAAAAAATCTCTACGATTTTTTTATGAGAACTCGTGAAATATTTGATTACACTCTCTTCATATGAAAGAACCATGTTTCGTCTTTCGTTTTTTGTACTGGACTTAAGCTAGTCATCACAAAAAAAAACGGAATGACTTTTCACACAATCCAATATTATTCATAAGCGAGAATTTTCATCATACCCAAACAGCTCTGAGAGGATCGCGCGCAGCCGCCCATCCCCACACTCCGTCCTACTACTGCTGATATCTGCACGCCGCACGAGCCCCGTGCCGCCGCAGCACGGGGCGCATGGAATGTCATTGAAATTTAATCGCACATTATACTCTCTGGCGCGCAGCCGTCGCGCCAGGCCAGACCAGGCCAACAACCGTCATCAACCCTTGCCAAATGTGCGCGGCGCGGTGGTTTCTGGCGTGGATCGTGCAGCCGCCGACCGCATCCGAAAAATCTGCATAAGTCGTTCGCGGGGTGCGCGCGTGCGGCCTTGCATGCTGGCGCTGGCACGCGATCATACTATGCGCCAAAATGCATACAAAAGTAATAGGCATTTTAAAAAAGGTACATAATGTCCAAATGAAAAATGTACACTTGAAAAATTAGTAGGGTTAAATAGGGCAAGTTCAGCATGGGCCATTTATGCCTTTGAAATTACGATATTCGACTGCATTTTGGATATTGTGTGCATTTCATAGGGCCTTGAATACACAATTTAAAGCCCTAAATATGCCTAAATATGTTTTTGGTGTGTTTTCAATTTCAAATCATAGCCTCTTCATGATAAGACTTTAAACAAAAACGTTTAAATATGTTTATACCATGTTTAGAACACAGTCCAATCACAGTCCATCTGGTGAAGACCTCAGAGAAATATACATTTGCTGTGATATAATCATTTTTTATATGGAAATTGCTATTATACTCTATAGCACACACGGAACCAGATGATAGAGACCATGATAATATTTCTAGGCTTCCAACAGTTTCATTCGATTGAATTAGCATAAATGAAACACAATTGTTATTTGTCGACTCTGAATTGTATAGTTTTGGACAAAATCGACTGGAGCAAAACTTACCTCTCCCTCCACCCCGTTTTCAAATCGTCAAAAACATGCTCTCGGGTTTTGGAAAATAGTATGTAGTATGTACCAATACACAATACAGGACAATAATGTTCAGCAAAAATATGGCGAGTTAAAAGTTCTATCGATAGCATTTTACGTTTTACTTGTCCCACCTCACCAACATTTGTTAAAGAATTTGAAGTGCGTCCAAAACGATAATTGCAAAGCTAATGGTAATCGGATTCCCAACATTTTTTGTGAACATACTTGGGCAATCAGAATGATGATGAAGTTGTCGATTTAGTTTGTAGTTAAGCAATCTACAACAGAATAGTTATTGAGAAGCTGGATCCAGGATACATGTCGCATAGTGTTATGCGCATTAAACGCATTGTCGCGCCCCTCCAACAGAGTGCTGATGATGATCGTCGTTTGTCTGTTTGCACACGTGTCGTGTGCCAAAAGCGTTAGCTCGCTGTGCGGCCACCGAACGTTTGATGCGGCATTTGCATAATTGTGATTTAAACGTTTCTCAGCGTCCGCCCCGAATGGCGTGTGTGCGGGTTAATCGTTATTGTATTGCGATTGCCGCGCCAATCAGTATCGACATACGAAATTCGCGTTGGGGTTTGGGGTGATCGGCGATCGGCGGCCACACAAAGACGACGAAAACATGCGTAACTCCAGCACCAGCGCACCAGCAGGGCGAAATGCCCGTGTGCCAGTTGTGCGACTAATTTGCCCATGTCGCGTTGCACATTGCGCATGCGCATGCGCGCTCTCAGTACTCGCGCACATGCGCAGCGTGTGCACCGGTTGTACTTGTTTTCAGCGCGTGCGCGCGTGCACACGACAAAAAACAACAACTATTAAGTGCGCAGGTGGACGCATCCGAGGAGGCATCGGGCACGCGCGCGCACGCTCGCGGATATCGGTTCGTTCGATCTGCGGGCTCGTGCTCGCGATCGCCGCGCGCTTGAGCCTGATGTGCGCATGTGTGTTTGTACAGGTACACACGCACACACGCACACACACACACACACACACACAAATCGTGCGGGCCTGGGCCAGAGACTCCGAAAGGACTCGCCTAATTTACTGGCTCAAACGGTCGCCGTCGCGGACACGAATCGCCGTTACTTGCGTGAAGGACCAGGTGAATGCGAATTGAATCTCTGTTTCGTTTATCTGACACAATTTGTAGTGATTCTTTGATTTGACAATCGATAGATAACACAGTGGTCATTAAGTTGTAACGGTATCTCTCTTCCAAAAGTTACATGTTCAAACGAAATGAGCCAAAATCTTAAGAATATTGTTTGGGCGGACAAATGAGGCAGTGTTGCTCCGAAGAAATAATCAAAATCAACGATTTGATTTGGTTCTGAAGATATATCATTGCATGATCATTTGGGCATTTGAAAACTGTGTTCGGAATAGCGGCCGCAGATCCAAGTTATGAAAAACACATTCTCGGGTTGTAATGACGTTTTGACACTGATTGTTTAACAAAATTAAACTTTGAAAGGAATTTAAAAAAGGTTATATTTACGTTATTTATGTGCAACGCCCGGATGTTAGGGGAAAATCACTTTTTTCCCTGTTCATCCTACGGAACATTTGTTACCACGATTTTGGTCATGTTATCGTACTTTTAAAATGAACGTTACTTTATTTAATCTTTTTTACCCTTTTTGCCCTTTATTCCTTAATATAGTCCCTTTTCGTCTCCCCCTTTTTTCACTATTTTCAGACGCCCATTTGTTTGTTTAGACTCTGTCTATAATTGTTTATGTTTTCATTAAATTTCCTACTAGTCAACTGTTCATCTGTCGATAAAAAAAATGTTTTCAACATATTTTGTATACGACGAAGCATTTTCGAATCAAAAATGGTTTTTATCGCGATAATATCAACGAGAACCATTTTCACGATCTTTTTAAAGTTTTTTCTCGGAATATGACTGAGAAATCATGGTTAGACCCTTTTTCATGTTTTAGACCCCTTTTCACTGTTTTTGTTCACTATTTCAGGGCCCTAAAACGTACCTTTAAAGCCCTAAAGTTCTGGGTCTTGCTTATGTGCAAGACCTTATTGACCTAATGTACGATTTAAAAAACGTGTTCTTGTTGTTTTTAGCTACATCACGTTGGTACATCACGTATACCCACCTTGTATTTGGAAATTAGAAATATATCTCAATATTACAACAATGAGCTAGATCAACTTGGATAGATGTAGTTTGCCGTCGCTGAAAGACCAGACATAGTTATAAACGCATATTTACTGTTGTAAAAAAAACGTCGATAGTAAGTTTTGAGTAATAAATTTACGTGCCTCCTCGATTCAAATTTGTATGTTTTTCGACACGTGTAACCATCGAACATTAATAAAATATTGCGAAAATGTGTAGTCCAGCATGAGGATCTCATCGATCCCAACGATCTCATGTGCATTCCTCTGGTACTCGTACGCGCAAGTACTGTATAATATTCCTTCACAATTACATTTGGGTGGAGCGCGAGCGATTTTTTCCACGGTTTCGGGTGCTCGGGCTCGTGTGCGAACAGCGGTAAAAACCAGTTCCGCACGCGCTTCGAGTGCAAGCGCGCGCCAAAAACGCACCGACACACACACCACACCACAACAACTGGCATTGCAAATTGGTTGATAGGAGGAGGACACGCGTGCGATTTGTGCGCGAGTGGTTTTCGGATTGCATTCATTGTGTCTTGTGTCCTATTTCTGCATATGCATGTAGTCGTCGTGTGCCGGTCGAGTCGAACAAACGCGTGCGAAGCGCAACCGTCTCGTTCTTCGGCGCTGATGCGACCATCCCGGACCATCTCAACATGCGCTAATGCTCGTGTGTGATGGTGATGCTGATGCAGCGCACGTCTTTTCGTGTGTGCGCATGCGCACAATCGAGCGAGTCGCATGCGGTTTGCCCTGTTGGCGTACGCCTGTGGTTTTTTTTGTGTTCGTGTCGTTTTTTGTGCGGAGTGCGTGTGGCGCGTGTCATCTGTGCTGCGGTGCTGCGTTGTGCTTTGCTTCTGCTGCTGGCTGCTGCTGCTGTTGCTGCCGACGATGCTGCTGCTGCTTTTCATTTCTGGCGGTGGCGCTCATCGGCGTGAGTCTGCGGGCGATCGAGGAGGGTACAGGGTGTTTGGATGAAAACTGTTCGCTGAATTTGTTTTCATGTTTGACTTTAGAAGCAGAGGGTGACCAGAAATAACCCGGACCATATTTGGGGCAGCCTGCCATGGTTGTTACTGATCGCAGCACATTTATTTTGCCTTTGATGTGTTCTCTGAGATTGTATGTATTTGACAATTCGTCAAAACCCAGTTAGAAGCGGTCCTCCAAAAGAAGTGGTATTTTGAATCTGTGTCAGTGTATTTCAGTTTAAAAATCAAAAGTCCTAGATCGGAAGGAATCGAGAATCGGGGCGACAAATTGAATTGTGTGAACATATAATCAAGGCATTCACGCCACAGAAAGTGTAGCGCCTCCATTTTGAAAACAAGCGAGTGAGGGTGAGGCCTACAACTCGGAGTGTATTGCATTCAAAGACGAGAACATCCTCAATGTTAAACAAGGGCACAATAAAGAAAAACGATCGAAACATGTGCACTGGACGTCCCAGCAACTCTGCAGTCGTTGGAAATCATCAAAACCAGCAGTCCGTCACAGTTAGGGCTGGAATTTGCGCCAACGTCAAAAATACCATGATTTCGTGGAAAAGGGTCTTAAATTCAACCAACAAGTCTCGACCATACCTTTATTAGGGCATCATGCTCCCGTTTCCGTTTTGGCAACGCACTTTAGACATTCCAACAGGACTCAGCGCCTGCCCACGAGGAAAAATTTGAAAAGGCGTGGAAAAAAAACTGTTTTCTTGATTTTTTATCGTCTGCAGATTTGCGCCTTACTCGGCCGATCTGAGTCAGATTGATTACAGTGTGTGGTCGATTTGACGGTCAAGGGCGTGTTCAAAGACTCGCAACATGTTGGAGGCCTTAAACCAATCGTTGCGACTGGAGAGGGCCGTTTATCTGAAAAATAGGTGCGCCTAGAAGCACAAATCTTCGCGGAGCGTTTAGGGCTGTACATCGCCACTCGAGGATCACTCGAGGAGTGAAGTTTCAGTATGTTAGAGACAATATTGACACGCGGAGCCGTTCCATGTTGAAAAACTCGACCCAAAAAATATATAAAATCCACAATGATTTCGAAGAATATTTTGAGTGATGAGATTTTTTGCGCCATTTCATTACCAATCAATCGAGTGTACCTGCATCGTTCTAAGTCACACCTATGACAAGTTGACCGAAGACGAAACACGGATTGTTTGTATGGAGAGGACTATTTTATTTCACCTCCCATACAAAATATTTGTGTTTAATGTTTGGTCGTTGGAAAGGTCTGACGGGGAATTCACAGTCTATTTACCTATTGTGATAGAAGTTGAATCGAGTGTGAATTGTACCAATTCTCGAACATGATATTACATCAAATCGGCGTGACACATCAACACATAGAAAAGAGTTCATAATAATTCAGCAATTCATTCCATCGTGATTCAACTGAATGAAAAAAACCCGTATGTTACCAGTTGGGACTCGAAAAAACAATAAATAATTCTTTGTATCGCGTATAGGTGAGATGTACGAACCATACAAGCCGGCCTGGTTTATGTGCATGCATATGGCACTATATTTTCACACCTGAACCGAACAGAGTGAGAGCGATGGAATAGTTACTTTGGACAATTATAGCACATAGTCCTCATTGTTGACGTGGACTTGACCATAAAGTTTACTGTTGTAACACTCTGTAGGTATGTGTGTGTATGTGCACGATGCTGCAACCTCCGCAGCTATATTGCCTGGCAATGTGGTCACATTTCGCCCATATGTCTACACCTGTCAATGTCGCACATGCACATGCACGCACGGACGCGTGCCCCGACCGAAAGGTGTACGTTCAGAGAACGAACGACGACGACCGCACGTGCACGCACACACACTCGTGGACACTTCATACCTATTGCAGATTGCATAATCATAAACGGGTGAGTGTGCAAATGTGCGTGCGTGCATGCTTGGCATCATCGTCAATGCGCCTGACGAAGGACAAACACGCAAGCGAAATAAAACCACAGCGCAGTTCGCACATTTGAAACTCAAACTCGAGCATCGAGCATCGCGTCGAGCGCAGCGATTTCGAGGAGCACCGACAAAAAGCGTGCGTCGATCAATTTAGGGCCCAACTGCTGCTGCTGGTAGTGTGGTGATGCTGGTTCTGTTCGCAGCGCGATGTCTTTTTTCGACGCCATCCCTGAGGAGTCTCCTTTGCAGCTCACGCAACATCTGTGAGCGCACAAAAACTGGCGTCATATGGTTTGATTGCGCGCACACTGCGCGGTATTATAAGGTGAAATCAATTTAGGGTCACAGTTTATTGTTAAGCCGAACAAAACCGATGGATCAACATGAATTGGGAAGTTTGAAGTCAACGGATTAGTGTGTTGATTGGCTTCGAGAATAGCACTTAACCGCCGGATAGGGTCAACTTCATCATCATTCATCCATTTATACCCCGTTGAGGGGCTTTGGGTTTACACACAGTCTCGGTCCAGGACCGCCATCGGACT
>JANTBZ010089545.1:0-18447 GCA_024741255.1 Exechia fusca | reverse complement strand
AGCCAGATAAATGGACTATCGATTGAATTTTACCATTCCGAAATTGATTCAAAATCACAGACGTGGGAGATCGTCAAACTTTTTAGGCTAAACTTGCCCCACCTTACCCTACTTCCAAAATTTGGAGGCGAATTTGGATAACGGATTTTTTTTTTAGTTTTGGAGAATCGGTTGAAAATACCACCCCATTGAAAAGACATCTACTCTATTCATTTTCATTACTCAGCATCGGAAACATTCTACCCACAACATCTACCAATAGACCATTCTCGGTGCTTCAGCATAGGCCCGGATCGCCCGATGACGTGCCTGGATTAGTTGAGTACACACTCGCAAACAATAGAGCCAGCAGAGAGACCTGCGTTCGTGTAATTGAATTTTACTGCGTTCGCACGCCATTCGGGTGATTTCCGCGCACCGTGCAGAAGAGCCGAACGACCGCAACGTAGACGATGGAGTTTCGTATTTTTTCCGGGATGACATGCGGCGCATATCGAAGTGTGTGTGTGCGCGCGCTCAACTTCGCGATTGAGGAGCACACGTCCTTATGTATACACGCAAACAGAATGTGTTGTGGGGTTCGACATGGGCCGGATGCGCACATACCGCACATACACATACACATACACCAACATATACATATCATTACCACACATTTTCCCATTGTACCCCGACCTGCACAAGAAAACAGATGAGCGGCGGCGACAAGCGGGGCGGAAAAAAACATCAACCGACTGCGCGATCTGCGTGGCACGCCGAAAAACACATGTACGCATGTCGTCGCGTTCTCTGTTGGTAAATATGCTGAAGCTGAACCCCGGTTTAGCAAAGAGGGGTGAGAATGGGTGATGTGCACGAATTGTCGGCGTTCGCACATGAATATTTAGCGAGAGTCGGCCGTCACATGTCCGCCGATCGGATCGGATGCACTTTTGTTCGATGCCAACTGACACGTGAAAAAGGTGTCCAATATTTTGGCAAACTTTTCCCAGTACGAAATTCAATGTCGACGCATGTTTGAGTTGCATAGAACGCTTTTCCGCCTGATATGCACGCCACACATGTTTCCGCTTTCGGAACACACGTCGAGTGTATCGATTCGATTCTTGTGTGTCTAGTCGTCCTCGTCTTCGTCGTATGTGCCTTTTTTTGGTTCACTCTCACCACCTCCATTGGTAGTCAATTTCGCTTCGTTCGTCGAGTGTTCAAACACAACGGGCGCGTGCATGATGTCCAATAACGGGTAGTGAGTGCGAAAAAACCACACACACATGCCATCATGCGTCAAATCAGAAATGAACACACACACGCACGCAGGCGAAAAGGGATATCGTCGTTCGTCGATGCTATTTTTTGTTCCGGCCGTCTAACCGTTCAACTTTCTAGTCTAGACATGATACGTGCCATGTGTGTATGTGTTTTAATCGAATCGAACTGCTCACACTGCGCGGCGATTCCACGATTTGAATACGCACACACACACACACACTGTTCGGGGCTTCCGGATCCGGCGCCGGGAATTTTTGCACCTATTCTGTCTAGTACTTACCACCGCAGAACAGCGTCACGTCGGCCAGCAGTTCGGACTTGAACAGATTGGAGAACGTCATCGCCAGATTGGACGAGTAACTGTTCCATTTCAAACAGAACTGCTGTTGCGGATCCATGATGATGCAGATGCTGCGCATTGGGGAGAAAACGGAACAGAGTATACAATATTAGTTCGGCGAATTTGCTGCATAACGCGACGCATGGTGAATATTAGATCGTGCCAAAACACAGCACCGGAAATTCCAAACGCAATGACCTTTCCGGACGAGAGAGACAGATAGAGATAGCGTAAAACCCCCGCCAATATGCAGCATAACGCGTCTCTGTTGTCTGTTGGTTGGCAAATATCGCATATCGCATAGATTCGGTCCCAAATACCACGAAACCAACCGACAATCTTCGCGCTAGACGAACACAAAAAATGCCATCCACATCTTTACACACCACACATTGCATGCTCGATTAATGCAATGCGTTTGAAAGTACCCACAAGCCAAGCCCATAGCCCCAAAAAAATCATTCAATCGCGCGCGCGGTGAAGAAAGCGCGTCACTGCAAAGGCCTACAGTTTGTGTGTTGGGTCTAGGTCTCTGCCGCTAGGCATTGTGCGTGCGCTTGCTTTTGGTCGTGTGAACGTTGCGCGCTCGCAATGCAAACCGCGAGTGCGCTCGCGCGTTTTGGTATGCCGACATCGCGCTCGCGCTAGGCGTCGTTAGGAAATGAGGTCATTCGTATGCATTATTTTATACACCCGAAAAAACGCCGCCGCTGCGTCGATGTGTGTGTGAGTGAATCGAATACGCACGACGCACGCACGCACTTTGGGTGCCGAGCCGATGCGTGTGTGTGTGCGTTTTATCGCAGTGCGTGTGTGCGTTTGAGCATGCGATGAGAGTGCGTGTGTTGGTATATTTGTGCGTATGCAAGCGCGTGCCTATTTGCTGAACTTTCGCTTTTTTGGAGGCCTTTGGAGACGCGTGTGCGTTTGCGTTCGCGCTCGCTTGCCTCTAATGCCATCGAGACCTTGCACACGCACACACATACGGTTGGCTGCTGGCCGGAGTGCGTGAGTGCGTAACCCATAATGCGTTTGGATATGTGTGCGTATGTGTGTGACCCACCAGTCCCACTCCAACACACACGCACACCAGAAAAGTTATGTATGGCTCAGAGCGCACATTTTGCGTGCGTGCACGTTCGCGTTTGGGTTTGCGGCTCAACGCTGTAAATATGGCATGGCGTTTTTCGAAAGGTGCGTGCATGAACGCAATATATTACGAAACGTGCCCCTAAAGCGCAGACTTGGGTTTCATAGGCCGTGCGCGCATTATTGTGCATGTGCACACAATAAGCAGCAGTTTGTGCGTATGATGATGATGATGATGGAGAAAAAAACACATAATTTAGGCCGACTCGGCCTTGTGACACCGCACCGAATGTTCGTGTGTGCGAGTGCCAAAGCTGCACGCAGCATAAGCATCGTCGTCGTCATTTGCATTACCCTTCCAAGAAGCCAGAGAGCGCATGAAGACACAAAAAAATAGCGTAGCTCACGCACATTTTGGCGTATAACCTGATTAGCAGGTTTTTTTATTAGTGTTGGCTGCCACGTTTCAGCGAGGCGTTGTTGTTGCTGGTGGTGTGGCGGCTTGCAACAATCGTCGTCGCGAATGCGCTAAAATCGCCTACGGTGCGTGCCATGTGAGCGTATGTTTGCAGTACGCACGCTCGCATATCATTTAGCATTTAGCATAGTCATGCGAATTGACAACCGTGTAGCCGCACACGCATGATATTAGGCACAGCCGAGTGTAGTGTTGTTAGTGGAATATGTTTTCACATCCACACCACACCGCGCTAATATATTATACATTAGTTTAGAATCGTCGTCGTCGTGTAAACTGAACTAATTTGCGTACAGAATTTCCAAATATTCAACGCGCTGCTCTACAAATCAATATCAAGTGCCATCTAACTCAGGCAATGTCGGTGCGGTTGGCGCCTGAAATGTGCCCACCGAAATTCCGGTCACATTCAATGTACACTTCGTCGGATAGCATATCTCTGTGTATACTATACAATGAAGCGTACACTGCACATGTCCAACATTTCCAACAGCAGATCGAACGTCACGAACGCGCGTCGAATGCGCGCGTCGGATTTGATTTTATACAGTGCGAGTGCGACGAGTGGTGTTTGTATGTTTTGCGCGTGCTTTCAAAGTTAGCAGCAGAGCGCTGGGGTTGGGATGGTGGCAATGGTGGCACGTGAACACGAACGTGAATGTTGCCGCTGTCGGCGTCGTCGTCGACGGCAACCAGAAAATGCGACGTGGGTTTTCGCATTTTCGGTTGCTGTGCATTGTGCGGATCCCGTTCGAACAGACACGCACAGCGGAAAAGCGAGAGTGTGCACCATCGCCGCTGATTTTCCGAGAAAAACCTCCGCCTCGTGTGCCTAGAGAATAAGCGCGCGCTGGTGCACATAAGCTCAATGCTAGTACATTATGTACCGAGCAGCGAGTTTGGGGGAGGCGAACGTGCGATTTTCGGCGCATGCCACAGAGAGAGCTCCGAGCCGAGCACGTTTGCATCGTAAATATTATGTTTCAAGGACACCGCACATTTTCACCGTTCCACCCGATGCTGCTGGCGTGTGCACGTCAAGATATGCGCGCATTCGCCGGCCCGTGTGTTTGCTATGCTCTGGCTGTGCTCGGTGTGTGCGTGTTTCGGGGGTTGTATGGTTTCCCAGTTGAATTGTGCTGCGTGTTTTTCGTGCTGGCAGGCTGACTCTGGGTTGGGGGGCGAGAGTCAACATGAAAGCTGGCTACTTGTATGGTATACGCACACACACCATTTTTGCAGTCCGTCCAGCGAATACGACCGTCCAGAGGATTGTGGGGCGGGCGAACGACGACGTTCACGTTCACGTTCCGTGTCATGCACGCGCGCCTATTGCTGTTTTCTTGCAACGGCGGCATAAGGTAAAAAAAAGAACTGCCAACGTTCTGGGCCTGGGCGCCACCACGTATATAGTGCCCGATACGATCTGGGCACGTATTTCGAGTTGTTTAATGCTTTCGGTCGGTTGAAATACTGAATTTACAAAGTTTTTGGTGGGCTCATTGTCTGTTAGTTTGAGCATATGTTTCAGTATAAAAGCGTAAATAAATTCACCGACTTATCCGGCTGCTTGATCAGTGCATTGCCCAGTGAAATCGTAACCGTAATTCGTCGCAGAGACCTACTTCGAAAATTCCTGACTATGCATTTTTCCATGACACATACCCGAAAAAGTACACGTACAATACCCATCCACATTCGCATTATTATCAGCGAGAAAGGTACATCCTGAAAAACACCAGCGACAGCCGACGACGACGACGAAAATTTCCAGCTGCGCTGCCGCCGCCGTCATACGTCACATCACGTCACACGTCGTGCACACGCCGCAGTTTTCCTTTCACTTTCACGCCAGCGTTCGGAATGCCAGCACCCCCACCCCACATCCGCCCACCAGCCAGCCAGCACGTCAGCGTCAGCCGCGCGGTGCGCGGTTTGAGTTTCGGTGCTGCGCGCGCGCGCGTCGCATTCGGTTATCATGGTTTCCACGACCCGGGTTCGGAAGGTGTGGGCGGAAAGTGGGTGGGTGGGTGGTGGTGTGGTGCGCTCTTTGGTTCGGTGTATGTGCAACCACCGCCAACATGGTGTACATTCGCTGTGTACTACATGGCACAAATGCGCCGAGTGCTGGGCACATAACAACGCTGCTCTTGAACTAGCGAACGCCTAGCGACGACGGTCGCCCGGCACCACGCACGTGCCTTATGTACAAGGCGCGCGCACAAATGCTGCTCTGTGTTTTCTGTGTGTGTGCACGCACATGCACGGCGTCATCAATGGCATGCGGCATGCGGCGACGACGATGCGGGCGAGTGGTGTGCATGGTATGAGGTTTTGGGATGCGCGCGTGCTTGCGCGTGTGCGCCATATGGAGGGTGTGAGGTGGATAGTGGGGTGCGTGGTCGTGTAGTTATGTTGGTGCGGTCGGTTGGTGGGCGGCGAGGCGAGGCGAATGTTGTTGCCGTGGCAGTGCGTAGCGATTATGTCAGCGACAGCGCGTGTATATAACGCCACAACAAAACGAACGGCATCTGCGAGTGTATCCGTGCATACACGACGAGCAAGGGTGGAAAGCATGCAAGCAGCAGCAGCCGCAGCAGCATCAGCAGCAGAGTGCTTTTATGTGCTGCGCGCGCGTGTGTCAGTGTGTCTGTGTGCACTGTGTGATTATGTGCTGCTCGCGGACTGATGTTGAACATATGACACCGCTATATGCTACATAGTGCGGTGGAGTGCTGTTCGCTGCGTAGCATAGCAGCAGCACCAGATGCATTGGAATGGTTATTAGGTACGAAATTCTCGGTTGCTACTACCCTAGTAATTCGAAACATTCTCGAAATCGTGTTTTTTTGTGTTGTAGGAAGAGTAAGTAAGAGTCACACACAAGATGTAATGATGCAGTTTTGTTCATCTAACATCATTCTATTGTATACGAAATATGCGCGCCCAGAGAAAGCTATTTTTTCTGTATAACTCTGAAGAGAATTTTCTCACATTTTTTGTCAATGATAAGTATTAGTGCACAATTTAATTATCTTTCGATAGTGTATACATACAATGCTCTAAGTCACTCCAGTGAGAAGTTGTGGCGTATCAACCAATCAAGAGCACGATTTCGTGAATGTTTCAAATTAATGAGCTAGGGTAGTAGTACAAGCGATGTGGGTTGAAGGTGGAAGAAATATTTTTCGGGGGGTGGCTGGTTGGTGGCAATTTACCGCTTGCACGAACGCTAACAATTAATACCGAACATACTGCGCTTTTATCGTCAGCATACGCGAGGTACAATCGACAGCATACCGCACTTGAACGTATTTATGTATGTACCAGCCAGCGCACAGGTCCCCCAACTAGCATAGTTTTAGTACATACAGTACGCATGTAACCCCTCGAGCCCATATGCGTCTGGAGTGGAGTGTGGAGCCAGGTCTCCAGCTCGACTCCCCATCCGCCCCAAAAATATATAGGCTGAGCCGCGGCGGAATGGCGTTGCAAATATCCGCATACTACATAACGATGCCGTCGCCGCTGGCTTGCCATTATTGGATTCCACACACACACACCGAAAATAATGCGCTCGCACACGGCGGCCAGCCACCACCTTATGTAGGCCGGTGAGTGTTCGTGCGTCAGTGTGTGTGTATGTACACCACTGCAGAGTTGCTGCACGAATGGTGGATGGTGGTGGAATTGCGCAGAAAGTTTGTCGAGTGCGCGAAAATGGGCAGCAGCGCGCTCAGCAGAACCCCGTTCACCTCCGGGGGCTGCCAGCGCGAGCTGCGATAAGCATTTTCATGCTGCCATTGCCGCATTGCCTGGTGCCAAAGTTAGGGCGGCATTCGCCGTTGTTTATGCTAGCCAGCGGATGCCAGTGAAGTATGCTATCGCACTGGCCAAATCGGGCGCCAATATATCCGCCGAAATGGCATAGGCTCCGGGGGGGCGTCGGCGACCATGCATGCATGGTGCTCGTCGGCTGCTTGGTCGATTGCAGCTAGGGTGAGCGTATACACATATTTTCCACATCCACAGGAGCTACCGAAAATGCCAACATAAAAATGGCCACAGCACCGCAAAATCAAATTACGAATGCACTCAGCAGCAATCTGCACTGCTGCTGCTTCTGCTGCGTAATCGCTATCGGCATGGCATTTTAAGTGGGACAAATATTATTATGCCATCACGAAAGTATGCGCGTTGCTACACCCGAATTTTCCGTCATCCACCCACCACAGGCATCGCTGGTTCGGTGCATATAATGTACTATAAACGCATGTGTATGCTGAGGCCGAGTGAGATACGTGCGTATGTGCGCTGCGCTCTTGCACACACAGTTTCGGCGCAGAGCTCGGTGTGTGTGTGTGTGTATATAACGCATTTTCCGCCTATCCCCGGGCCAAATGTGTGAGCTCATCGGAGCACTGCTTGTGCAGTATGCTGGGCTCGAGCGCGCCGAGTACTTTGAGCCGAGTTCGGTGTGCGTGCGTGCTAAAATACTGCGAATGCGTATCGGCTTAGCACACACACGCACGCACGCACGCATCTCCGTGCACGCGCACACACGCACACATCAATCGTCGGCCACGAAACCCACCCGCCAGCCGCCCGTCGAAACCAGCCGTTGCGCGGCTGCTTTCATTCCACCCCGCAGAGCACGCGCGCGCCTGTTTGACAGGCGGCGGCGGCGGCATATCACCCGAAACTTTCACTATCGCTTGTGACACAATTCAGGGGCGAGAAAATTCGACGGCTCGTATGGTAGAGTAGAGTAGTGTAGTTTGTGTATGCGTACGAGTATGTGTGCAAGTCCTCGACACACGACCAGTATCATGTATGCGTGCACGTCGTGCGTGCATGCGGTGAATAATGTATGTGACGCACACACACACACATATCGACTTAAAATGAGGGGGAGTACGTAGTTGATCGAACTGATGAAATTCGGATGCAAGTTGTAAGAAAAGGCAATGAAATATGATTGCGTGTTAAAGCGTCTACTAAAGTCCAAAGAAAGCATTCAAGACCAACTTGCCAGTGCAATATCCTGCATGTGTCGTATAAAATGAGTAATTGAGGACAATGTTTGAAAACAGTGGACTTATAACTGAATATGTTGAATATGTTGGGCGATGTAAAAATATTCGGCGTTTTGTCTTGAGGGTTTTCTCTGAAAAGTGAGAAGTTGTAATCAGTGTTATCAACTACGTACTTCAACCCATAAGAGTGCTTGTGAGCGTTTATGCCGCACACCAAATCCTAATGACGTCGTCGTCGTCGTCGTGGAAATCGTTGTGGCGTCACCATACAGTTACCCTAAACGTTGCCGCATGTAGTATATGTTGTAGAGTGCTTTAGTTTTCGTAACTGCGCCCCATGTAAATCAATGCGAAACACTAAACCGCACGAGACTATGGGAAAATTATGCAATCCGAATCCGACATCCGACTGGAGAAACCACAGCCGTTGGGTTCTAACTGCGAGCATAACGAAATATGACACACACACAGAACAATACGCGTGCTGATTAATCAGAGCGTAAACAATGCGAGTGCGTGGGTGCATGCGTGAATTACGAATTTCGCTTGAGGCTACAGTTCCGAAGAATACGTAGCATGTGTAGCATAATCGATCATAAGACGCATGACAACAGCAATGTATTTTTGCGCACACATATTGCGATGCGTTTTTCATCATCATCCCTCTGAAATTTTCCGTTGCATGCCATGTCTCGTCGCACCCCATCTATCTCCCAGGCCTAGTCCTGCACACGCATAACGCATTCTCCCGAAATTGCGTGCGCGCGCGGTGCGTTCTCAATCCCTTTTTTCAGCTCGCTCGCTCGCTCGCTCGCTCTCTCTTCGACTCGGCTCGGTTCGAGTCGGCTTGCTCGGAATTGCGCTCTCGTGCAACCGACGCGAATGCGCACTGCGCGGAACTGCTCCCGTGCGTCGTGTCCTCGGGTCGATCGATAAAAGGCATTTTAGGCGCAGCATGAAGTACTCACGCACGCACGCACACACGCACGCGCATTTTATGCGTGTGTGTGCAGAGACGCAAGCGCAGTCGGCAAAGGCGCCGGATCGATGAAACTGCGTCGTTTCAACTTGTGTGTAGTGAGAGAGAATCGGAGGCATTAGAGCAGCAGCCAGCAGGACTGGTTTTTCGACGATGACGACGACGACGACGACGGATGCGGGGATGGAGGTCTAGGCCTGCAGTTGCTAGCAGGGAATATTGCTCGCTCACACGGAGTAACTAGCGGAGATGGCGCGGATGACGTGTTTGAGGTGAAATGCGCAGCAATGTAATTACGAAATTGCGGTGCAAGTACGACTAGCGAGCGCTAGTCGTCACGAACGAGTGCTCGTATGTTCATATGTAACAAGCCTAGACGGACAAGAATAAAAAAATAATACCAACGAGCTCTACGTCTGCGCTGCGCCATTAGCCGTTTATATGGGAATTTCACGACACGACGTGCATCGAAACGTTTGCAGCCGTAGCAGCAGCAGCAGCAAACGTCCCCCCTAGGTAACAAACTCTGTGCCGTGTGGCACTCTTTCACTCGACGGCGACGACGCATTCAAAATTTCGGCGCCGCACAGCACACAATGCATATGCGTGTGTAAAGTAAGTACACATACACGGCGCACTTGCATACATTACAAGGTACACATACGGCGGTACAATTGATTTTTACGCTCTTCCTGCGTGGCTGCACGCATTTGCACGTCGCGCACACGTTTGTGTTTAGCATAAATTTAGAAGTACGGGCGCATAAGCATTCAAGAACCAATTCGAACTTTGCTGTACACACACACGCGGTTGCGTTTCACATTTCCACTGTGTTGTGCATGTGCGCACTCTCACACGCATGTAATGTACTATAGGACGGTACGACCGGTGCGTACGCGCTGCTAACGAATTTAATGATATGAATTATTGTGTCACTTCCGTACTGCATACTACGCCGAGCATATAATACATACGCATACGGACAAACACACAAGCACACAACTACACCGTGAGTTCGTCGCGGATTACGCGCATAGTGGCATTTCGAATCATAGTTTTTGAAATGCACCGAATCACCGCAGCGGCAGCATAGAGCTTACCAGGGAAATGCACAGGGAAATGTATGTTGAATCAAACGATAGATTAATGTTTGGTTTATTTCGATTCGAGACAGAACTTTGGAAGCCACAATTTCCCTGTGTGTTTCTTGCTATTAAATAAATTACAAATACAAATGAAAAAGTCAGGCTGCGTCTGCGTATAGTTGGTGAATGATAAATCCATTGAGCGGAATAAGTCTAGACGTATTACGAAGATACAGCTCTATATCGCGGATTTGCGATTTCATGTGCATTCCCCAGGTGCACACAGCAATGCCGCGCGAGTCTACTACACACATTACTCACGCACAATAGACGCGGCCGCCACGGCCATTACCCCAAAAACACGGCCTATTCGGCCGAGTGTTGGCACATCCACGTCGCACGCACCGAAGACCTTCAAGACGCATGAGAGCATCGCGCGAGCGCAACGTCAGTGTGAGCATATAAACCAGTAAAAAAACATCACCGCCACACCGCTCAAATCATGGCGCAGCGATCGCGCACACGCACACCAGTATTGAAATCTAAGAAGTGCCTTCATGCACACGTGGAGGCCACCGCGCGCAATGTGTTGCGTATGCACGCGTACACGCACTATTCGATCGAAAGAAGAAGAAAAAAAACGTCGGAGCCACACATAGACAAGCAAGCGCGAACAATGTTCCCCACTAGTGTAGTTTGAACAGTCGTCGTCGTGCTAGAGCTAAGCTTAGCTCGTGCTGCTGCTGCTGCCACTGCTTCAAGGTCGATTGCGTTTCAAATTAGGTGGTTTCTGTGTGTGTGTGTGTGTGTGTGTATGCCCTGTAGGCCTAGGCTACTCAACACGACCCACCGAAATTTATTAGTGCGATTGTGTCAGTCGCCGTCAGCGAGCGCGATCGCTTCGCTGGTGATACGCACAGAACCTTTTGCAGCGTATCGTCGTCGTATAAATAACATTGAAATTGAAATCGCTAGAGAGGTTGCTCTATCTGGCCTGGCTGGCTGATGAGTGGCGCACAGCAACGCACACATTGCTCGGCTCATTCAGGCTGAGCAAATAAACTTACAGCCCAATCTCGAGCAGTCGCTCAAGCTGTGCTAAGCGCAAACTTGCGACAAAGCTCAAGTCAAGTGACGGATTTTTCGGTTGGAAATTGTAATGACTGGAATCGGGAGGACTTTGGAGAGCCAGAACTATTAGTGCAATATAGCTCAAACTTCCGGGAATTGGAATTCAATCAACTTGTTCATATTCTAAACAGCATTGAAAGGAATTCGAATTATGAAACTGTCTACATATAATTATTTTCGAATTTAATGTTGTTACATTTATTCTGGTAATCTTCTCAACTACGAATCATGGCATCCGAAAATTGCACGTCATCGGCCACAAGTTCTGCTAAACTCCAAACTAAATATTTGATTGCCAACGAGTCCATATCATGCGATGCGATGGTACATAATCACAATTACTTCCAACGAACGATCGAACGCGTGCTTGAAATATTCAACTAACTTGGCATGTGTGTGTATACGCATGTGTGCCTATCGCCGTTGTCGCGCACGCATTTAATCAGGTCACACATTATAGTGGTAGTAGTCGAGTCGTCGATGCTCGCAGTCGCACACAAATCAATACCACACCACCACATCAGTCCAACTTTATCCGACAAGTCAGGAAGCGGATTCGCTGCTCTGCTGCTGCTGCAGCATGCCCGAATTCTCACACACATCAATTGTGCAAGAGTGCAAGAGTTTGGGGGTGGGCAGCACGACCAAAACGGAACCCTTTCCGCCACGCAACGAAACGCACGTCAAATCCGAACACAACATATCCGTAAACGTGGAGCTCCGAACACACACGTCTGCATAATTGAAACATCATTGTGAGGGTCCTATGTACCCAACCCAAGCAGCAGCAGCAGCACCCAAGATCAACGTCGACGGCAACGACCACGTGGATTTGATCTCGCGCAGCAGATGAATTACATAATCGCGATGCGTGAACACACACGCAAACACACACACACACGGCCAAACCATATCGCACGCTGGCTTCTGCAAACGTCTTACGTAATCGCGCATGCGACTCGCAGTCGTCTCTGGCCGCTACGCACACACACATCAACCCGACTATAGTATATAGCCACATGTGTAAATCAGCCGAACGGCTTTTTACAAGGTTTTTCGGAATGTGTCGCATATACATACATACGTGTCTCATTTCGTACGCATATAGACTTGAGTTGGCGCTCAGCGCAATGCTCATGCGCGTATCAGGTGCTTCACACGCGTGATAAGCGCTGGTGTGATGAGCGAGTGTGTGCACAATTCAGCACGTGAATCTAGATATCGCGGCGTTGACCGCAGCAAAACGAAAAAAGAAAAATATCCATCATACGGTAACGCACGGCTCTTGAGATGCAGCATAACTGAGCGCATGCGCTGCGATAATCTTATTACTCGCACGGGATATCCCTCCGAACCTCCGAAATGCGGAAAGCACTCAACCACACACACACACCACTCGGTTGCAGGCGAGTGCACACGCGCACACTAGCGCATATGCACACGCGCATGCGGCACAGCATGTGTAATATTATTAAATGTACGTGCACGCGTGCAGCACGACGATCACGCAATGATGACGGATTTTTAGGGTCACCGCGTGCAACGTGCGCGTCTAGGTGCATGCATGTACATGCACGCTATCACACGCCGTTTTACACGCGTGAACACACGCACTAGAGCATAGACGAAGGGGGGGAACTCCGACCGAAAATCGTGAAACCGTGACTGCGCGCGCGTTTGTTCCCGAAAATGCATTGCACGCACAAGTGCGTATTAGTGCTACATGCGTGCATGCATATGTGTGAATCCATGTTGTATGTTGAACACGCACACCGTCGGTGTCCAGGTTGCGCTGAGCTCGGTCAATCTGACAAGACAATGCCCTCGTTCGACGGTGTGCGTGCGTGCATGCGTGCACGTGCATATGCATAGCGGAGCCCGAAAAAATGCGTGTACTGTTATAAGCAGCGCGCACATCCGAAGCCATCATTGCACGAGCGATGGGAAAGGGGTTACGGTTATGTACTGTTAGATTGCCCATCATGTGTGTGAATCAAATGCACGCACGCACGCATCGATCGAAATGCATCCAACTACAATTGTTCAGTGTTTGGACACTCGTTTCGATTACGTTTTTCATATGCTGCCTGCGCTCGCGCATTCTTCAATGTCGAACGCATTATACCGGTTCGTTCGGTATGTTTATCGGTGTTCGAGACCGTGTGCGCGAAAAAAACATGTTAAATGTGCATACACAGTCATTTCCGTCTCGGCACATTCTAACAACTTGCGCGCGCGTGCACACACACGCGATGACATCAGAAACCGCAACGTGCCCCAAAATTAGCCGCACACACACTCGCACACGGAGACCCCGGTTGCACATACACATATGCGGATATGCATATGCATACAGCACGATACTTGATGTGCGCTTGGTGGAGTTCTCTGCGGCTGCGCGTAAATGGCTGTGCGACGACGGGTTTGTTATTTGCGCATTCAAAATGCCGCGCTAAGCAAACATATGTTTTATCGCAAGCAGAGCGCGCGTGTGCATCGCGTATGCATATGCACACTCACACCAGCGCAAACGTTTGACATTGAAATTGTGCGCTGCGCGTGTTTGGAAACACTCTCTGTATGTGGCGGCGCTGCATTTGCGTCTGATTTGCGCATGCGATAGAGTCGACTCGTGTGTGTGTGTGTGTGTTTATGTGCGCCCGCACCGGCGAAAAAAATGTGCACTTGCCAATGTCGAAAACATTATCTCACCCCGATGTGCAGCGTGTGCGGTACAAGTATATACTATACATGCAATGTATACACAGAGTGTATGCATTAGTCAGCTTATATTCGCGTATCTTTGAACATTCAATTATTGCCCACCCGACCGGCGCGATAGCCGAAAATGCTGTTCGACAATATCGCCGCGCAACGGTCGTTATGCATCGTGTGCACGAAATAATTGTTCTACGAAATTCGCCACGTTATATGCTGAAGTTTGATGAATTTATTTGAAGTATCTCGATAAGTCTACTTGAACATTCGAAAAAGAGTAACGAGTGAAATCGTAGGAACATTTCTGCTCGCTTCAAGAAATAGATCGACTTTACTCTACACCAATTATTCTGCTGAATTCGCCACGTAATATGCTGAAGTTTAATTAATTCATTCGAAGTATCTGAACACGATTGAAAAGATAAATGTCTAGGAATATCAACCTGACAATTCGAAAAAGAGTAACGATAACGAGTGTAAATCGTAGGAACATTTATGCTCACTTGAAGAAATAAATCGACTCTACACTATTCAAATTATTTCAACTCTAGAGGAAATTAAAATTATCGATCCTAGACTATCGTGTGCCAGAGGCAGTGTGCGTCTGCAATACATCACACACACATAACACGCTGCGAATAACACGCTGCCTGTCTATGTGTTTGTGCGTGTTTGCATGTGACGCAACCCAAACAGCGGCTGCGGCGGCGCCTCGTTCGCTCGCGACTTTCGGGGTCGCATTCACGGAATTGCATTAATTTGCGGCGCATGTTCGGCACACACACAGACATACGCACTAACAATACCAAGCCATACGCATGTACATAAAAAGTATATGTCTTGCGACATTATATCTACTGCTCTATTGTATACCGCACATGCTGCGTGTACACTCACAAAATGTACGCGTTTGCATGTGATGTTTTCTAACGTTTATCGTGATGGTGATGATCATCAGAATGCGCGTGCATACTTTCGCGTAAGTGGTTTGTTGACAATTCAGATGGTGATTTCTAATCAGTTGGGAGAATTTGGTTGCACTGGGCGCGTTATGCAATTCAATTCAAACGGCCGCATGTGGGCAAACGGTTCGGTTTGGGCACCTCTATTAAACGACGCATGCATGCAGACATTTTTACCCTCGTCACGTGCGCATGTTTTATGTTCAGTGTAAGTGTAGTGTATGCTGTTATGGTGAGTGTACTTGCGCGCGTTGCACATAATGCGCAGCGCGGCGCGGCGCATGACCCTTTTTCGGCAACATAGCACGCGATCATTATTATGCACACACACACACGCGCTCGTCGAAAGTCGCTGCGCGCACAATTGCGCGACTGCGCACGCGAACGAGTGAGAGGGCGAATGCGGATGGCGCGTGCGCGTGCAAGCAGTCGAGGACGATAGAGAGCTGAGACTGTGCTGCTGCTGCGCAGCAGTGTGGAGTGTTAAGAAAGAGACTGTGTGTGTGTGTGCATGTGCACATATACGCACGAATTTCGTACGCGCGCGCGCGACTATGAATCATAGTACAATTTAGTTCCCCTTCACAAAATCGTGTATGCTTACATCGCGCATGGTGCCGCGTTTATGTTGTGTGTGTGTGCGTTTGTGCATATGCGCACGATACTCGGATCAATGAAGAAACGACAGAAAAAACGCATACACTCACCGCGCCGCAATGACACACATGTGTGTGTGCATAGAGTACGATTACAATCGCCAAACCAACGAGACTATCTCCGATGTAAATCCGGCCAGCTCGTGTGGTAACCGCTTGTGCATAAATGTCGCTCTGCGCGCGCGCGATGCAGTATAGACTTTCTAATTTCGAAAATATTCAGCAATGATATACCCCCACTCACCTTTAGTTCGATGTGAAGTGCCAAAATATGTATGAATTCCTCGGGCTCCGGGTCTACGCCAAAACAAATGAAATCAATCCGCAAACTGCACTCTCGTTACTCTCCTTGCTACACGCTCCGCTCCGCTGACATAATCGATTTTGAAAACGTTCGTTCGTGGAAATGCACGCACTTGAACCGAAAATCTGCACGCGTGCGCGTCTGCGCTTCCGGGTTCGCGGTCGCACGAAAACTATGTCAATCCAGAAATGAGCGCAGCGTTGCGTCGCGTCTTTCCGCGTCTCCTTCTCGGTCGTCGTCGTCGTCTTCGTCTTCGCCTTCTATTCCAAAGAAACAACCGCGATATGTGCACCCGGTTTTGTCGAGCGCAGGCGGTGAGTGGGTGGGATTTTTGTATGTGTGAGTGTGTGTGTATGCTCCGCGTTCAAGTCCAAGTTCGTCGTCGTCGTCGTCGACGTCAGCCACCCACTTTTCTACTCCTTACGGAGAGCGTTCTTGCGATGCTGCACACTGCGCATTCGACATCAATAAAAACTCTCGCCCCAATCACTTCACTTTTGCACAACTGCGCCAATGTTGCTACCCGCAATGCTGCCGAAGAGTTCTCATTCACGATTGACGCGGAAACGTCGCACCGAAATTATTCCAGAGGTTTTTCGAGGTGCGAATCCGTTGAGTGAGTGCGTTTCTTTGTGTGTTTGCTGTCCTTCAATTGATTCGTATATGATTTTATGTTCACTTTTCACTGGTTGTTGATTTTTGATATTTTTCTACTTTGTTGATGCTTTGCTGATGTGTGTGCCCGGTTGTGTGTGTGATTTTCCACCCGAGGAAACGTTGCACGCGCGCGATTACTGTGTCGACGACGTTGCCCAAACCAAAAGTCGCGAATTTTAAACGCCGAAACTGGATTGTTGATGTTGTTGTTGTGTGTGGTATTTGATGTGTGTGCGTGTGGGTGGGTGTGAGGTGTATGCGTGTGTTTGTGTGAGTGTGTGTGTGTGTGAAAATTATGTTGGCCGAAAATGTATTGGTTGGTCTCCGTCGTCGTCCGCGAAAATGCCACCGAGAAATGCGCGTGCACTGTCCGTCCGCTTGTGATGTTCTGCGGTCCCGAATCACAAAACGAATGTCCGATCGAAGCTCGTGCGCTCGGCGCCGATGCGCCACGATGGGCTCGATGCGCGCGCTGCGCGCTGCGTGCGTGCGTGCGTTCGAGCGGTGCGTGCGGAGCGGAGCGGCGGTGAGCGGGAGCGCGCGCGCGCTGTGCTTTTGCGCCGAAAGTGTGTGTGTGTGTAAGTTTGGGTCGTGAAAAAATTCAGATGCCGTGCCGTGTGCCTTGTATGTGAGTCCGAAACCGATGAATTTGAATTTGTGTGTAGCAGCGCAGTGCACTCGCTCAGCCAGCAAGCCGCTCAGTCAAAACCTATATTGCCGAATAGAGGCGAGCATGGATTTTTGGGAATTGCGTCGTTGCGGTTGCGGGCCTAGCGCAAGCAACGGTTCGCTACCACGCGCGGCGACAGGGACGGCACGATGCCGGCGATGCGTGCGTGCGACCGAAATAAGTGGTGCATGCACACGCACGCACTTGCGCAACATCGGCGCTCTCCGCGGCCGCGGCGGCGTCGCGAGAGCGGAGCAAAGCGCGCGCGCACGCACGCGAGAAATGCTGCGGCGGTAGTGCCGCGTTTCGCGTTTTCGGTGCGTGCGTTCGGTGCGTTCGGTGCGTGTGCGCATAGGCCCACCGAAATCGAGCGCGTGCAAGCGAGATGGCAAATGCACACACACACACATGCACACACGCATGAAGTGCCGAAAAGTGCCGCCGTCAAGGTGGTTGCATGTGTGTAGTGTGTAAGTGTGTAGTGGATTGCGCGCTCCAAAAATATTGCATAGGTAGCCAAAGCATATGGCATTAGTGTATGCGCATATTCGTGTAGCGCTGAAAATAATTCTCGGAATCGTTTCGAAAATAGCAAGCTAGCAAATTTTACGCCGATTCAAGCACATCGCCGACAACATCACCACACCATCACACCACCCCCACCCTGCGCAGAGACATCGACAAATGCGCGACCAGCAAAAGCTACGTCGGCCTCAAACTTGAAATCGCAGTGAAGCGCAGCCCACACGCAATCAGAATGCTCGCAATATACACGAAGTATTCTATATATAAACCACTCGACGACCACCCGAAGCGAGTGCGAGGCGCAAAAAAACAACAAACTACTTTGCGCTGCGTCGCTGCGACCACCTCACCAGCGCCAAGCACCAGCGAGCAGCGAGTGTTATGCTTATCTCTTTGCTACAACGTAGAGCAGACGTGCGCGCATACGATTCCATTTCCGCGTTGTGTGTATGAGTATATACATACGCGGTTAGTATTAGGTGTATAACCTTGCTCATGCCGTTTTTGTATATGAGTCTATAGCGGTCGTTCTGACTGATGCAAATTGA